>VZUI01085134.1:0-50975 GCA_013401135.1 Cettia cetti
TCACCACCACAATTCCAGCCACCACCACCACAATTCCTGCCACCACCACCACAATTCCAGCCACCACTACAATTCCAGCCACCACCACCACAATTCCTGCAACCACCACCACAATTCCAGCCACCACTACAATTCCAGCCACCACCACAATTCCTGCAACCACCACCACAATTCCAGCCACCACTACAATTCCAGCCTTCACCACCACAATTCCAGCCACCACTACAATTCCAGCCTTCACCACCACAACTCCAGCCACCACCACCACAATTCCAGCCACCACCACAATTCCAGCCACCACCACACCCAGCTTCCCTCCAGCCCTGACCTGGAGGTGACAGCCTCCACATTCCTTTGCCAGCTGTCACCTAGCTCTCATTTGAACTAATTAAAAGCCTTTTGAGTTTGGTTTTTTTTGTTTGTTTTGCCAGTAATTTGATGCTTTGTGTGAGTTTAACATTGAGCACTTAGGTTGGGTGGGAGTATTTATTCCTGAGTACTTATTTAATCAGTAATTTTAGAGAAAAGAAATCCCCAACTTATTCTAAGGAAAAATAATTAAAACCATCAGTTTACACGTGATCAGGTGGGGATTAAAAACTATATTTAATCATGCAATGGATTTTTTATTATTTTTATTCTTGTGTTATAGCCAGTGTACAGTGGTTTTATCTCCTCTTTGTACTTGCAATAACATATTATTTGACCATGAATCACTTTAATGGATTGAAACATAAGCATGTGAATTGAAAAATAGATACATTAGTCAAATCAATAAATAAATATGAAAATATATTTCTACTATGAAAAACCATCTTGGCTACTGTGTCCTCCAACTTGGACAGAGAAAGCTGAAATATATAGCTGTAAAATATGGCTTGCCGTGTCAACTAGCCACTGCCTGCAGCCTAAAAGGAATTTTGAGCACTGGGTAAGTAGTATTTCATCAACAAAATCATAAAATAAAGACATTAAAATGAAGGAATGATTGAGTGCTGCAGGACGTTTGTAAAATCACCCTTCAGTCTGGGGCTGGAGTAGTTTAGTATTAGACATTGCATACTTTTCATATAAATTTGCTTACAAATAGCATGTCTTAACAAGCAATATTGCCAGACTGCCCCTGTAGCAAATATTTTTTCACTCTGTTGCTAAACAAACTCTCCTCGTGTGTTCTTGTGGCGTGGCTACAGTCAGTATAAATAATACATCCTTAATATCAGGAAAAAAATACAGCATAAACCTTCACACAGAGTATTGAACCCTGTAATGAACCAAGATTTTGAGCTGCTCAAAACCCTGTTTTTCACCTGTTTTTCCAGCAGGAAAGTCCTTCCTTGTTGGTGGTTTTTTTTTTTTTTTTTTGTGTTTTTTTTTTTTTTTTTTTTTTTTGTTCTGCTCTGGGGCAAATCCAAGGTTTCATTTATTGGGAGGAATTTTGCTTGGAATGGCAGCATTTTGATAGCAGAATATGGCCTTTTGCATTTCCATTTGTGTGACCTCTATTCCGAGGGGGCTGCGTGTCCATATCCAGCTTGGGAAGCTGATAAACAACATTTATGGCTATGGATCAGTGTAAGCAGTTCAATAAAAGGGAGGATGTTAATTGCTCATCTTACATGGTCTAGAAATAAGCAGAGCTTGGTGCCTTTTTTAGCTGACATGGAGCTCAGCAAAGAGAAGCTTTCAGTTTCCTTTCAAGCTGCTAATTAGCTATATGAGAGAATGACAAAAATACAGACTTTTCCAAAGTTTATTTGCATTTTTCTACCTTGACATATTATGCAAATATTAAGTTGTCATTTGCATATGACAAGAATATCTGATCTTATTTTGCTTCAAGTCCCTTCAAATGCTGATATAAAGTTAAAACGTGAATAAATGTATGTTTTATGTGGTTTATGGGCCGCATTGTCACTTTTTTGACTGATACATCTTGCATGTGAACTCGACTTTGTAGGCAGCCATCCCAGATATCCTTGCTGGAATGGCTTTGATATGGAATTGGAGTGATGAATATCCTTAGCATCATCAAGAAGCCAAACCTGAGCTTTGACAACAAACCAAGCAGTGATTTTTGAGCTAAAGAGCAACAGTTTTTTTGTCGGGTTGTCCGAAACAACGCAAAACGTTAATCAAAACAGCAGAGGGAATGCATCAGAGTAAGGTAAAATACAGCAAAAATTAAGACCTTATATTTCTGGGTCAAGGCAGGACCTGCCTGCAATTAATTCACCCTGATGATGTTACATCTTGAGACCTTCAGAGGTTCTTTGTGGTGCAGCAAGTCCCTGGGGAAGGGCTGGGAGAATCCATCTCTGCGAGGGAGGAAGGGCTGGGAGAACCTCCCAGGCTCGGGCCCCAAACACAAATGTCTCCTGAATCTCTGCAAACAATCCCACTTGAAATTATTGTGCAGCTTTATTGTATTTTCAGCAATGTGCTTTGCTGGCAATAGAGAGACAACTTCAGAGGTAATACCCTGGAATCTCTTCCTGTTATAGATGGCTGTAGCTCATATATATAATGTGATTATTTCTTTCATTAAAGGAACTAAGTAATGTTATTAGATTTGGCTTTTTTTAGTGCATCAAATGGTTTATTTTACCGAGGCTGGAATTATTCTTTTCCAGAAATCCAGAGGTCATTTATTACAGAAAGCACCTTGCATTTACAGAAAAGAGACACGGCAGCTTTAGCTGTATTTCTTGTCTGCTTCCTCATTGCCTGAGTGTGAAAACTTTATTGCTCATTATCTACTGGGCTGTGATGAAGTGACAGATGATTTATTGGGAGCCAAAAACTGTGTTTCAATGGTGAACATTTTTATCCTTTTGTGTTGCAGCCTGCCAACCCCTCTAACTGCTGAGGCAACAAATAAAGAAAACTCACTGCTGGAGGGCCCTGTGACTATCACTCATAAATGTCCACATTTCAGATCCCACTCTGGTTCTAATTTGATTCAATTCCCTTTTGTTGCTTAAAAATTCAATTTGTTTAATTGAGCTGTTTGACAGTAAAATCTGAATTCCATGCATTTTAACCATTCATATTAAATTTCCCTCCACATAGTGCTTTTAGTAATGTGCTTTAAAAGAGGTCACTTTAATTTAAATTTGGTGACCTTACAAGCTTATAAAAAGATCTATATGCTATCCTTCTCAAACTGAAATTAAATTGAATAAATGTAAGATAATGTTACAGTAGATATTTCTGACTGAGGTTTTGGGGTCCTGCAGAAATGAAACCTGCACCAGGAAGCCTCTGTGCCCTTCCCAGCCTGTTTTCCACAGAAAACAACAACAATGGTGCAAGGAACATCCTGTGGCAGGTCAAACCAACCATTAAAATTCATATACAGCTTAATCCTGGAGTTGGGGCAGTTATATTGTCTTGTGTCTTTGTCTGATAAGTTCTCTGCCCCTGGCTTGGGTTATTTCTATTTACTTCCAGACAGGCTTGCACAGTTTTTGACATTTCCATAGCGGAATATCTTTTCCTTTAGGATTAATAAGAAATATTGGAACCGGTGCAAGACTTTTAAGATTTAGTAAACTTTAATCTGTAAAATTTAATAGCAATCTCCAAGTCATTATGAGTATATAGGATGCAGTCTGGCTTTACAAACACTTTTAAGCAATGAGTTATGTTCCAAGAATGGCTTTGCTGTGTATCATTACGTCCAGGTAAATGCCAGGATGATGACATAATTGGTAGTTGGGAGTAAAATACAACCTCTGTAAAATGTTACTAAGGTAAACGTAGCGGGGCTGTAATTCATTATACATAAACATGACCAGGAGTTATTTATCATTTTATGAAACACAGAATAACCCGAGCTCGCCGTGTTCCGACGGTTCTTCATCACTTTATGGGAATTGTTACGGGCTCGCTCCTTTATTTCCCTTTAATGATTTACCAACGTTTCCCCCCAAACCCACCTCAGCTCCCTGCCCATGCTGCTCCTGATGCACCAAGTCCTAAAAACTGGCCTCATTAGGGATGATGTCCTGCCACTTCCAGACACTGACAAATTTACAGCTCTGGATTAAAGGTCATATGGGCATTCCAGCCATTAAACCAACCCCATTCCACAATACCTGCCACCGCCAGGAAATACATTTTTGCACACAGATGCCCGCTCGGTTATTTTCTGCTAAAGACATACAGTAATAGTTTGAGAGCAACAAAAGCCTATTTTGTACCTGTTCAGCTTGCAAGTGTGTTAGCCCTAGGCTACTGTTTAACTTTTAACCCTCTTGTTCACACAGCGTACATGCATAAAACTACAATGTACCACATAATGAAGCGAAGCTGGCAACATTTGTTTTAGACTGTTTGCTACAGGACACGCTTCTCTCTGGCTTGAAAATCAGTTTGGAAACCAAAACAACAACAACAAAAAATGAAGGTGTCTCTGGCTAGGAATTGAGGGAATATGCTGGGGTTTTGCCCACGTTTAATAGCAGCCCTGCTATGCTTTCTGTGTATTAACAGGGCTTTCAAGTAAAAAAGAAATAATTCAGCGCCAAATGATTTTTGAAGAAGAATTTCTTTTGCAATTCTTTCCCGGTGTCTGATTTTAAAACATTTTATCAAGCTTCCACTGTATGTGCCAAACACTCTCTTGTCAGGTGTAGGATGAACTACAGTATAACTGTGAGATATTTCTTTCCCTCATAACAATCTCCAGCCATAGCCTGTGATGAATTATTTGTACCATCACAGGGAAATTCCCCTCTTCTGCACTTAAACCCAGCAAAATTACACACCAATTGTGGCAGAGCAAACATCTGATGTGACAGCTGTATAGCACACGGAGATCCATTGGTCCATTGGTTAATCAGCAGATTTTAATGGTGCTGGGGAATATGTGGTGCCCTGAATTAGAAATGGGGCTGTGTTCTTCACTAATAAGACAGATTTTGTACCTGTGGATGAAGGATTCCTCCTGGTTAAAGGCTTCAAATGTTTAAAATTAAAAATAGAGAAAAAAAGGAAAGGAAAGAGAAAAAAAAAAAAAAAGAAAATGTGGAAAATCTGCCATAATTCAGAACACAAAAAGGAAATCCTGTGGATGAGTCAATTATATGGTTCCTAATGACGGTTCAGCCTGGAGGCCTTGAGTGAGGAGAGGAGGAAATAGGGGAAGATTAACTTGGTTAACCTTCTTCCATTTCCCTGTGCCAGGCAAGCACTTCACTGACTGCATTCCCTCCTCTTTAACCCACGCTGCTGTTTCCCACTGTAGTTGGGGACAGCTTGAATTTCACAAATTTCGTGAGTGTCTGCTCTTTGCATTTTACACTAATAATTAAAATGGTAAAAAGGGCCCAATGCTGTGTTGGAAAGTGGGATTTAGGGGGGTTAGGTTGTTTCTACCTGTCACCATTAACGTGTCTCATCGGATGCTGAGGAAAATTAAGATCACAGTTTTCCTGGGCAGCTCATTATTAGGGATATATCCTAGAAATTAGAAATACCCCCAAGATTAAAAGCAAAATCTCAGAGGCCCCTGAAGACAGCGGTATCTTTAGCGAGATAAAGGCCTGGCCAAGTGCAATAATGATAATGATAAATAACCATCATTTATTTTTATACATGCCCATATCATTTAGGACCTCATAGTGCTCCACAATAAAATCAAAGAAACATTAACTTGAAGTAAACAAATGACAAAACCAACATCAGCAGATGGGCAAATCAACAACAAAAATAAACAAATCAGCAGGTCAGAGGCTTCATTGCAGGGATGAACAAATGAGTTTGGAGCACAAATTTGGGTGGAAAATGCAGGAAAGACTAAATGAAGAATGAAAGGTTGCTTGTCCTCCAATCCCCTGGTGAGCACAGCACCCTCAGACACCTTTGGGTGATGTCTCACTGCCACTGGGGCTTCCTGTATTCTCAATTTTCAATTAAAACTCATGTCTGCATTTTCTTCTCCTTTTTCCCCAATTCTGAAGTCCCCAAACACCTGCTGGAAGCCTGGACTCCAGGCACAGCTGCATGGAGACACTGGGATTGTTGACCTGAGATGGGCAGTGGTGAAGTGCAAAAATCCAGATCTGGATATGTTTTTATTATCTGATTTGAAGAAAATATAAAAGAGAAAGGAAAAACTTATGACTTTGTTTTGATCCGTGGTGTGGTGAACGTGACTTGCACATCCTCATGCAACAGGGTCTGTGAAACTCTCCTGTACCCAATTCCCAATAAATTCATGATCCATAGGTGAGCTGTGGTCAGCATAAGCATTTTTTTGTCAAGGAAGTAGGAGCTTGCAGGAAATATTATTATTATTTACTGCTGTTACTGATGATTATTTATAGTGGAGTTGAACCTAAAACTTTATCACACTGTGCATCAAATAAATGCTTACTGGAAAATTCCCTTCTCTGAAATTGTGGGGGAAAAAAATAATTCTTTATAGCCCATTTAATGACAGGAATTAATTGTGATTCATTTTTCTGAGTGGATAGGAGCAACCCCTGCAGCTAAAGGAGAGGCACTGTAGAGATCTGGATGTCCAGAGACTCCAAACCCATTGACCTGTGATAGCAGATGATTTTCAGCCAAACAAACATTTTTATTTTCTTTTTGTTTTAAACCTGTGAGGCTGTAGAGGCAGGGAGGTGCCTCCACCTAAACCTTGTTTAGTCCTGAAGCACTGAGAAGCAGGAATGCTCCTGGGAGCACTGGGATTTGCCATCCTCCCTGTGCTCATTTGTGGTTGAGAACAGCTCACTCTTGGCATGTGATGATCATCTGCTGATGTTTTTAGCCAGAGACTGCAAATAAGGATTTTGTGTTCTTTTAAAAATAAATCTGCAGCCTCTATAAGGACAGATTTTAGGTGAGGTTTTGGATTGGGATATGCAAGGCCAGTACTTCAAACTCATTCTGGACAGAGGGGCACCTAAAACATGAATTAGAAGAAATCTGAAAACTTGGTTAAAAATTAACTCTGTGCGCCAGACATGAATAATTTAAATTGCCACCTTCAAATCCTGCTTCAGTTCCTTCCTTGCTGAAGATCTCTCCTTGCAATTCTTGTTCCAGCAAGGTTTTATGTATATGGAAAGGAAAAAGGTGAGAAAAGTACCTGCATTCTGGCTTGTCCTTGGGTGTCATTTGTACCTTGGCAGTGGGGATTTGTCCCCAAGCTCATGACAGGAAATTTCCTTTGCCCCTTTGGACACTGCAGGACCAAGAAGCGCTGCTGACAGACACGTTCCAGGTCACAGAACAAGATTTCCTGATCAATATTGTTCCAAGCAAACTTCAGGGCCACAAACACAACTCCTGACACCGACAAGACATGAGATTCTGAGGAACATGTGGTGCTGTGAGGGCTCTGTGTGCAGCCACCACTGCTGTCATGCAATGATTTCTGCAGGGCTGTGCCATGGCAGGGACCCCTCCCACTGTCCCAGGCTGCTCCAGCCCCAGTGTCCAGCCTGGCCTTGGGCACTGCCAGGGATCCAGGGGCAGCCACAGCTGCTCTGGGCACCCTGGGACCAAGAATTCCTTGCCAATATTTAAATTAGACCTGCCCTGTGGAAGTACTTTGCTCCACTGGTTTATCCTGAACACGGTGAGGTGGTGTTAGATGCACCCAGCACCATCACAAGATTTAACCTTACCCAGGTGAACACTGTGCACAAGAAGGGAACAGCTAAAAATTGGGAATTTAGCTTGGGAAAAGCAGGACCCTGCCTGGAGGATGCTGTTCCAGCAGCCCCATCCATACAGCAGTTCCTGGAAGTGCTTCTGTCACAAAAGTTTATTTTTCACAGTGTGTAACTTGGCGAAAATTATTCCATCCACGCTCAGGCTTGGCATTCCAGATCTCAGTCCGTATGGAAATGATGGTTTAACAGGTTTAAAAAGATAAAAACCAAAGGAATAAAAGGTTGTTTTCTCCTTGCCCTTTGGTGCTCCTTGTCCTTCTTTCCCTGAGACTTTTTTGCAGGGAGCTCTGTACAGGCAGCCCTGCTTCACTGTTTAAACCTAATTGAAACTTGGATGTCCAATATTAAAACTTTGCTCAGTATTAAAGCAAAAACCAGGAGCAAAATTCAGCTTTAGCTCTAAATACAGGTTCATGCATTTTCTGTGAGTTTGGGGTGTTCACACCTGAGGTTTTAGATTGCATCCAACCCAATCAAAAGTGTTATGTTTTATTTTTAAATTGGGAAGCTGGTATACATGTTTAATCTTTTTAATATGATTAGATTTTCAAAATTATAAAGTATAATTATAAAATATATGTTTTATATTTTGATATGAAAAAAGAAACCATTCTTCCCATTGCTTGATTTTAAAATTGGGTTTTCCTAAAAAACGCAGGATTTTAGGCTGCATTTTCAAAAAGAGCCACAAAAACTGTGTGAGTGTTATTTCACCTGTAAAATGGGATTGCACTGGAATAGTTCAGATGTGCAAACCCACACACGTGTCCCATGGCCCATGTGAGCAGGTGGCAATGCACAGCCCCCTGCTACCCACCCCACTGAATTTTATCTTTCTGAATGTCACTTTCGCAGCAAAACCAACCTGTGAGCTCAGAAATCTCCTCTGGTCCCTTCTGAAGGCTTAGGCAGATGCTTGGTCACCCTGCTGGAGCTGTGGTTGTGCCATAGAGTCACTGAATGGTTGAGGCTGGAAAATTCCTCTCAGCCCACTGAGTCCAACCATTCCCCTGCACTGCCAAGGCCACCCCTGCCCCATGTCCCCAAGTGCCACCTCCACATGGCTTTTATATCCCTCCACCCCTGCCCTGGGAGGCCTGTTCAAATGCTTTAAAATCTTTTCCACAAGGAAAGTTTTCCCTCAAACTGGTGATGGCAGTGAACATTTGTCTGCAAGGAGCGTGCAAAGGCCCTGCCCGTCCCTGGTAGCAGAGTTTCTCAGAATTGTCTTTTGTGCTGGCCTGGCCTCCAAGAAGGAGCAAACCCCTTTGTTTTCACTCTTTAGAATCCCTTTTCTCATTTGTGTCATCTAAACAAAGGCTGGTTTTGGAGATCTGGGGAGAAGAAAACCCCAGCTCATCCTGGAGGGTGAAGGTATTGCAGTAAAAAGAGTTCTCAGAATCATCTGAGGTCCTTAAAAGCTCCTGTAGCCCATGAAAAGATTGAAATTGAAGAAATGGGGTGGCAAAATATTTGCCATATGTGCCTGCACACTCAGATGTTCATGGAATCACAGAACAGGCTGAGTGGGAAGGGATCCACAAGGACCAGGGGTCCAGCTCCTGTCCCTGCACAGACACCCCAACAATTCCACCCTGGGCATCCTGGGAGCTGCATCCAAACTCTCCTGGAGCTCTGGGGTCGTGCCCATTCCCTGGGGAGCCTGGGCAGTGCCAGCACCCTCTGGGGATGAACCTTTCCCAAAATCCAACCTCAATCCCTCCTGGCACAGGTTGACCACACTCCTGACACTGCTCGTATCATTTAAGCATTTTTGGGTGCCTAAAAGCTTAAAACCGTTTAATTGTAAGGGTAGCTTGGATGAGTTGGTGGTCTCATTCCCAGGAAGCACTTCTGGGACTGCAGTTTTTATTGAGGCATTACCATCTCCGTTTGCTGGTGGGCAGGAAAATCCAGGTAAAGGCAGCCAGGGCAGCCCCACACGTGGGGTTAATCCCATCCTCTTGACCAGGATTGCTCCCGTGCCGACATGGAAAGGCAGGTTTGGCTCTTTGGGGGCCAGGACCAGCGGGACAGGGCTGCCCTGGATCCCGCTGTCCCCGGGATCACCTGGGAGCCTCCAGCGCGGCTCCTCTCCCTTCCCACTCCTCTCCCTTCCCGCAGCCGCCTTTATGTCCCCGGCATAAATCCTCTTTACTCGGGCTTTGTGTCTGGGGGCCGGCAGCGCGTTTGTTCCCAGACGAGGAGCGGTGCCGAGGCTGAGGGAAGCCAGGGAGGGGGAATACATGCATATCTAGATATTTATCCAGGTATAAATACATCCGCACAAAATATATGCACCACCCCTAACCGCGAGCAGACACTGAGGGGAGGCTTTAACTCCAAATTGTCAGGCTTTAATAGATTTAAATCAGGGCTCTTAACGCCATTTCAACATATATTTTTTGGTGCGTGTTTAGTAACAACAGTCATCTTAAATTGTAGTGGCACATGGCCAGAGGGAAGAGAGGTGTTAATGAGACTCACTATAAATGGAAGGAGCTGGGGAGTGACAGTTTTCCGGAGCACTGTTGGCATCGGATCGAAGAGACAGGTGGTGGCACAGGGCTGACCGATCACCTCAGATAATGATGAAAGAGGAGTGACAGGGGTGAAAGATTCAAGGACCACTGAAGAATGGCGAGGAGGGGGAAGGCAGGGGCCATCAGCCAGCCCCGGCAGCCTCGGCCCGCTCCCCACGCGCCGGTGAAATATGAGAGGGGCTGATAAGGGGGAAGCAGAGCATTATCGATATCAGATGTGGAAATGAGTGGACTTAGTAACCTATCTACCATTTGGAGTAAGTATTTACGGTTTCCATGACCAGAATCAATCAGGTTTGAAATTCATTCTTATTTGGCGGAGGAAATGTGCACTTAACCTTTACGTTTGGGGGGTCTCCTGATGAATATTGACCTAGAAAAATATCCCAAAGGTGCTGGGTCCCGACGAAAAGTTATTTAATAATTTCGTAAATGATTGCTGTACCGCTGGGACTAAATATTTAGATCGGAAATCCTAACTTTAGATGGGTGCTGGACCAGGGTGCAGATTATTGCTACACTGAGAGCCCTCCAACCTCTCATCAAGCAGCCATAAATCAGGGGGATGGAGGAGTTCAGACAGAGCAAATTCTGGTGACAGCCACGTGATGGACTCACGGGGGAGAAAATGAAAATTCATTCCCTGACAACCTGCTACAGGCTGCAGGTATGGCAAGGGGGAGAAGCTAAATAGATCTGTATCAGCTGCGAGGATGGCAGACCCCCAGCATATGGAAATGCTCCGGGAAGGGGAGGTGAAACCCGGAGCTGCACACAAAATGCTAAAACCTCAGAGCGGCTGAATCACCTGAGCAAAGATTATATAAAAATGTAAATTGCCTGCTCCTGACCCAATCGCTTTTAAAAATGAAGGGACAAAGAGTGACAGGAAAGGTGCTATTATTACAGATTCAGGGTGATGCACAGTCACCGCTCAGATTCCTCTCCGGCAGTGGCTGGGAGGCAGCTCAGGCACCGCGAATAATTTCCCTGCAACTGCCCTCTCCTATTTATACACCCTGCTCCGGAGGCTTTGGGGATGAAGGGAAAAGATCCAGTGGATTTCAGCGGGTTTCCGAGCGGGATCCAGGCAAATCTGCTCCACGCGGGGATTCCAACCCCTGATTTTTTTTAATCTAACAGAACTTACCCGAGATTTTCGGTGTGAGGCTAAATATTAAATTCATTTTAAGAAAGATTATTTTACAAAGCTGCCCTCGCTTAGGTGAGAGTAATGAACTCGGGGATGAGCAGGAATGGCTCTGAAAGGCACGGGCTGCTTGGCTTTACAAAAGATCTCACTAATGGCCTAGATCAAGCATTGCTATCCCTAAAATTAAATGCCAGTGTTTAAAACTCCATTTGTATAAGAAGAACGTGCTATTAATAATTTTAAGGCTCTTGATTAAATAACTACAAATGCATTATTATTGGGTTCGTAATTACTTTAAAAGTGTTCAGGTTTTGGTCATTTTCCCTGCATTATTATGGCACAGAGGCAAAATTTCACTCATATATTTGACTTAAATGACAGTCTTTTGGGATTTGCAACAGAAATTATAACTTCTGCTGCAATTTACATGTTAAGTTCTGTAACCCCGTGATAGTTCAACCATTTGTAAAAGAACAGTAGGTGGCCTAGTGGTCTAATATTCAATGAATAATTTTAACTTACATCAAGCACGAGGTCCAGTTTAATGTTTCATTACATTAAAATTGTGCTGGGTGACATAAACTTTGTAATTAAAAGAGCATAACTTTTCCAAAATGCTAAAGATGACTCTCCTGCAAAAATCAGCGTGTTTGATCAAGCTGTTACATTGCTGTAAACCCAGCCTGGTGCTGGGTGTGCGAGGTGCTACCTGTTGAAAATGAGACGAGTTTATTGTCACTGTCTGTCCACAATGCTCGGGAATTTAAGTCCTTGAGGTTCTACATTCAGGGAGTCACACTGTTGCCCTGGGCTCAGTGGATAAATAAGGAATACCACTCAAAACGGAGAAAATAAGGTGTTGTGGCTGCGAGATGCCATCCTCCTGGGGTGGCTGGGTGTCCCGAGCCCGGGCCGGGCTCCGTGTGCCCCGGCTGGCACAGCTGGGAAGGGCTGGGCTGGCCCCACCGGAGCCCCGGGGCTTTGGAGATGCGCCGCATCCCTGGGAGCAACCCCCAGGGCACATCAATCTCCACTTCCAATTGCTTCCTAATGGCCCGGGAGCTTTCCAAAGGGAGCCGCACCACGGCCCGGGCTTTGCATTAGCTTTTATTTGTCTTTCTGGGTATTACCATTAGTCATCATTAGTTATGAGGCAATGGCAGGTATCAATTAGAAGATGAAGGATGACCCGGGAGCGGCTCCTGGCAGCGCTGGGGTGCGGGGGCTCCCTGCTCCACCCTCTGCCGGGGCTGTTTGGGCTGTGCTGGGCTGCAGCAGGTGACTTCGGCTTTGTTTCTTTTCTCTTCCTTCTGTTTGCTCATTCCAGTGAGCTGAATCCATGAACTCGTCTTTGCTGAGCTGGAACACTTTGGGGCTTGATAGACTAAACTCACAAGTGTTTTGTGCTCTTTCACCCCGGAGTAATTTTCTTTCCTGTTTAAAATTAAAATACTTAATTGGCTCACAGGTATAAACAAGAGCAGAAGAAGAGCCTCTAATATCTCAAGGTGGTTCCAGTTGTTGCTTCCTAAATTGTGGGCTCTGAGATGATGCACAGAGACCACGTTGAAGGGCAGGTAGGCAATGGGAGGACACCCATTGTCATAAACAGCAAAAGCAGAGTAACTGTGAGGGGTTCAGGAGAGCTGATCTATCCCAGCTCTGGTGTCAGGTGCAGTTTGATAAATGCAGCATTAATTGATGCATTATGTAGCATTTGTTAAGATACACCACCCAGCCAGCCTTTATTGTTCTTTGAGATAAAGGGTTATATTAACCCCAGATTTCCTGTGGATTTGGGTTTTTTTCCTGAGAGGTCTAATGATAGGATGCCACGAAATGGAAGAAAAAACTAAAAATGGCTTTTAAAGATATGGACTGAACACCTAAAGATGCAGATGAGACACAGATGCCTACAGAAAAATAAAAAAAAAAACAAACCTGATTTTTGAAAATGCCACGACACTCACCTCTAATGCACCTACCTCAAATTCCAGGCACCCAAACACCTTCCCCAACCCATCCTCTTTTGCTGGCCCTGGGTTTGCAGAGATGCCCAGCAGCTGGAGCCCCAGTGTGGCT
The DNA here is from genome assembly GCA_013401135.1 of Cettia cetti. NCBI lineage: Eukaryota > Metazoa > Chordata > Aves > Passeriformes > Sylviidae > Cettia > Cettia cetti. Next base: position 13,473 of record VZUI01085134.1, read on the forward strand.
CCCTGGCCGGGTGTGGGGCTGTGCCCTCTCTCCCTCCGTGCTCGGAGCCGCGCGCCGCAAATGTGCTGCGTGTTCTAAAAATAAAAACCCGGATTCAAACATGATGTATCTCCTCTGATTTCCATGCAGATACACCAGGAATGAATGTATCTATTATGTTGGGGTCTGCTGGAATGTTAATTTTGAAAGTCATTTCTTCTCAATCTATAATTATATCTTCTTTGTCAGAAAGTAGGAATTTCTTAGAGCGAGAGGGATTAATCTCAGTCACTGTTTTCAAACAGTTTGAGTTGGGTAGTTTCTGTAAGACTATCATTTCTTTTCTTTTAAGCCAGTTAAATTTTGCCTGAGGCTAACATTTTATACCCAGAGTAAATCTTACTAAAATTAAGAAACAGAACATACAGCTGCCCTTATTCCTGGCCCACAGATGTTACCAAAATCTGATTAAAAACCCCTCAATCTTCTGCTGCACCTTTTCATTAGTGCAATAATCATTTTTTTGCCAAATATCTGGCAGAAAAGGGTAGGGAAAAAAGTGAAAAATATGAGGGCTTGATGATCAGCATCTTTGAAAAGACTCGTTCAACCTAGTGGGAGAAATGAGGACTTGGGGTAATCCATGTGCTGAAATATTTTTGCTTCTTTTTCTAGAAAATGTGCAATTTGGTCAGGCAGAAAAAATTGAACAGAGCCTTCCAAGCAATAAATCACTGGATTGCTGGTGACATTCATACAATGCGGATATAGTGTTAACTGTATGAGTCAGACAGCCCTTACTGCACTCAGCCTGTTCCTAGGAGGTGACCTTGCCACGGTGTAGTAATCAATCATTCTGGCACAGGACACACTGTTTTTGTTTAATATTACACTATTGGAATATATAGTAAACAAAGTGCAAAGGAAATTTCGAAAGCAAGCACTATATAAGGCGTGCTGTAATATTTTGCTGCCCGAGGAGTGCCACCAGCATCCCTGGCCCTGTTTGTGCCTCAGGATTACCAACTTTAGGGCTGTTAGCAGCACCAAAGCATATGTGACTACACTCAAATACTTCAACTGTCTGCACAGCTCGAGAGGAACAATTCAATGGAAATATGAAGTTAGGATTACAAAAAAGATTTACTACCAGAGACGCTGCAGTCTACACATTTCTTATTTTGGCACTTTTATACACTGTATACATCACGATTTTCCCAGCCAAACGACAGAGGAGCAACATCCCCAACTGCCTGAAAAAAATTAAGCAAACAAATCTTAATTAACTAGTAAAAATTCTTTTAGTGTACGATAAGCGAAGTGTTGCTGCTCATAGCCAAGAGGTTATATTGGATTTCCATGCATGAGTTATACCATGAGCCAGTTAATTCATGAAGTTTGCTGTCAGTGCGCAGGGTAAAGGAAGACAAAGGCAAAGTCTTTGGAATGAAGGAACCCTAAGTGAAATATATTTGGTTCTTACTGTTTGCACACATAGTCGAGATGAAAGATAATGCGGTGGTAATTGAGTATATAAAACTACCTTGTCAGAGAGGCAGCATTAATGTCGAGTTTGTTCTGATTTTTCCAAGTGCAAACCCACTCCGTACGTGCCGCAAAGAGGTGAGGAATCAAATCTGTTGTGGCTCAGATTTCGTTAGGGATAAAGGTGGACATACATAATTTTTTTTTCAATGCTGCAGCCTAGTTTTATTTCCTTGTGGTCCTGGAGGCACTGGCGAGCCATGTGACTTTGAGAAGTGACCTGGGCCATCTTTTGGGGTGACCACATGTCCCCACGTGCCCTCAGGAGCATAAAAAAGCTGAAGAGGGAGCAGAGGCAAGCAGCGAGCACGCAGTGCTTTGGCCCTGGCTTGCCGAGGGAAGCAGTTGTGGTGACACTTCCCAAGGTGATCTGTAGGTTTTCTTCAAAAGGGTTGGATGCTCTTTCAACTTTAAACAGCTGAGAGAGGCTGCTCTAAAGTGTCCATCACCGGGAGATGAATGCTGCTTTCATGGCAGCGTGTCCTGCCAGAGCGGGGTCGGGGCTGCCGGCAGCGGGGCTGCACCAGCACCCACCCCTCCATCCTGGCTGAGCAGAGACCCTCCCCACCAGAATATTCATATTTCCCTATTTTTTCCATAGAATTTGGGAGGTGGAAACCACTTTCATAGTGCTTGATTTTTCAGCAGCTCCTAGGGGAGCGTGGGGAGTGGCTGCTGGCAGAACCACAGCCCTTGGAAGTGCTGACCCTGTGCCATAGAGAACCACGGCTGAGAACCAGCCAAGAAAAGCCAGTGAGCTGCTGGACTTTGAGCTTCAGAAGCAGTTCCAGCACCTGCAGGTCTGGTAGGCTCCATGCCCTCACTTCTTGCCCCCAAATACCTCTGGAGTGATCCTAGGTTGTGCAGCCTGGGAATTATCAACACCACATATGCACAGGAGGTCAGAGTTTCACATAGTTATGGTTGTTTCATACCTGGGCAAAAATAAAGCTGAAACCTGATATTTCAGTGCACACCATGGATTTATGTTGTATTTACTTGAACACTGGAGCCAAATCCATTTGTCCCCAGACCATCTCACCATGGGCAGGTTGCAGCTGCTTGCAATGAGTTTGGTGACCAGCCCTATCAGTTGACCTAGAGAACATGAATGTGCCTTTATTATAGGTCTATGTATTTCATATCCTAATTATTTATTGTCCTGAAGGAGTCAGAGGATCTTGGTGTCACAAGCTGCTGGCTGTTTTCATGGAAAAATGAGCATTGTGCCAAGCAGATAAATGTGGGATGCATGAAGCAGGCTCAAATTCTGAATTCTGCCTTTTCATCCAGTGTTCATATTTCAGAATTTCAGCCAAGAAGGGGAAGAAAAGGGGAAAGAAGTATCTAAGTGCTCTCTCAATTTGTCCATGAGCTCATAGGTTTCTTTAGTTTCAATATGTGTGCAACAGAAAGTAAGGAAACCCTGCCTTCCAGTAAAACCTCCAGTCAGGGTAGGTTTACATGGGTGTACCTGAAAAGAGAACTTGGCATATTATTAGGGAAAACAACAAATTAAATATGTTTCCCAGGACATTTAATTTTGCAATAGAGTCCTTGGCAACAACATTTTTGTTTATCTGCCATCGACACTAAAAATGGAGCGGGTGTTGTTTTCCTGGAAGAAACTCTTGCAGAAAGAGACGTCAGCTATATTAAAAAATGCATTTTGAAACTTCCAGTAGATGAGTTTCAAATAATTGTAATGGCTCCTCACAGCAAATATTAAATTACTGTAAAGATATTTTGTGTTAGATGCTGGCTGCTAATGTTGATTTTTTCTTAGTTGTTCAGTCATTCTACAAATAAATGCATCCAGTTAGACAGGAATGTTCCATGTTCTGTGAGTGTTAGCTATATATTATTGGCTTTTGCATGAATAATGAGAAATTATTATCAGATGCTCAACAAAGACCTAAAATAATAAAGTTCTGCTTAAACTAAGAACTTAAAGCCCTGCTTTCTGGGTTAATCAAAGCAAGGAAGCCCAAGAAAACATTGTGGCAGGTTAACCTGGATTCTGTGTATAAACACCATAAACCCCTGCACAGGCTCTCTCCCAGAATCCATTACATACCTATTTCAATGCCCCGAATCCACTGGGAATGATCATTTTCGCTCCAGTACCGCCACGCTGTCCCAGCTCCTGTGGCAGTAAAGGGTGTCAGGTACTGTTTGGGCTAGGAGGGATTAAGCCATCACTCCCTTGCTGTGTGTTAATTTATTGCCTCAGACATTTTCATATCGGATTCATTTTCACCCGCTCGCTCAAGTTGGGTGTCGGGGTGGCCCCGTGGAGTGGCTTTGGTTGGGGGGCACGGTGCTGGCGTGCCAGGGGATGGAGCAGCCACAGAGCCAGGCAATCTGCAGAGGTGTGACACAGCAGCCACGCCACCAGCTCCTCGGGAGAGGGAGATTGGGATCCCAGTGCTAGACACCTCCCCGTAATTGCCTTATTTCCCCGAGAAAATAAAGGGTCACCGCTGCACACAAACGGCAGAGTAAATGCTCTGTTGTGGGTGGGGTTTTTTTTTCTTCCCTGGTTTTGTTTAGTGATTATGTAGAACCTGCCGAAAAGGTGTTTATTTCTGTTTGTAAATTGAATGCACTGGGTGTTTTGCTCCAGCTTTGCCCCAGGCTCTGTTGGATGTGATGATGGAGCTGGAAGCCGAGGCAGACACCGGCGGAGCGCAGGCAGAGGGAATCTGGCTGGAAAACAAAGCCCTGTTTTGTCATTTCATGCCTCTTAAAAGTCTCACTCCATGCAGGCAAAATGCGAGTTAATATACATTAAACAGGACGAGTGAAGTGAAAAATAAACATGCAGAAATAAATGGGAACTCGCTGGAAGCGCTGGGGCCATTCCCAGCGTGAGGGTGCACTGGGGCCACCAACCACAGGATTGTCCCCAGAAAAGCCACCCTGCCATCCCTCTGTCCTCAAGTCAGGCATCTAGGACTGCTTTCCCAAATCCCATTTCTTCCCCATTTGTGATAGGTGATGGGTGATGGACAACCTCACCCTGTCACACGTGTGTTGCACACTGACACTTCTGTGGGTTTAATTTCACACATATCCATTGCACATACACAAATAAATTCTCCCATACCATTTTATTGAATTTCTAGTAAGTTGGCAGACTAAAGTGATTTTTAACACTTCTCGATTGGATTTATGATTTCTGTGTCATCCACCCTGCTTCTGACATTAGGAAATGTTCAACATGAGGGAATCATTCACTGGTTCTTTTAACTACACTATAAAACATTTTAGTCTCCTTTCTCTCAGAAATCCATAAATGGCTAATTTAATCACAGCCTTAAAGCAGAAACCCTCAGTTTCTTCTGCTAATTATGTGGCTGAGTTTTGGGGCTTAAATCATTGTGAGATGTTGGGGACAGGTAGGGAGTGGGGCTCGGTCACCAAAGGCCAGATCATGGCTTGGTTTCCAAAGTCACCTGAGGGTCACCTGGGCTTGGCTCCTCTTGGTGGGGCACTTGAATGGCTTCTCCAAATGGTGTTTTCAGGAGATCAGAGAATTCCAGGCTGGAAGAGAGCTCAAGAATCATCTGGTCTAACCCATCCTAGCAAAGCCTGGCCTAGACAGGACGGCCCAGCACTGTGTCCAGCTGAATCTTAAACGCAGACAAACCTGGCCCAGAGAAGCACTCCAAGATCATCAACTCCAAGCATTTCCACAGCACTGCCAAGCCCACCATGTGCCACATCCACACAGCTTTTTGAACACTTCCAGGGACAGTGATTCCACCTTGGACATCCTGCTCCAATCTTGACCACCCAGCAATCCTACTCCTCCTTTGTCAGCTACAAATCAGAGCTACAGCTCTTGTCCTCATCCTCATCACAGTGTGGTTTGAAGCCTGGATCAAGCTGAACCTGTTTGAAGGTCCTTTGGAAGTTGGGTGTTTGTCTTGTGGCAGGGACAGGTTGGATTCAGAGTCACTTGTGAATTAGCCTGTGATTCAAATCACTCTGCAACCTCTCACTGAAAGAAATTCCAAAACTCCAAAATCTAGGTGAGGTTCTTGGAATTCAGAGAACTGCTGGGCCTTCTAGTTGTTCTGCATACAGATTATTGGGTAAAAATATTGGATTTATGCAATAAATAAGGGGGGGAAAGAAATTGATTTCAGTATAAAAATTAATACTAAGACGAAAAGAATTTTGAACTGCTTAAGCAGTTTTATATGTGTAGAGAAAGGCCTAAACCTTTGCACTCTGTCTATGGTTTTATTGGAACTCATTTAATGTGGTAATTGCCAAGATCCACTGTCCTTGCAATTTCTTCTCATGTTTTGTGGTTTATGCAGAGAGCAACTTATTATAAAAATACAACTTCTACATTCTGTGCAAACCCATGAAATAAAATCAAGTATCTCTCAAAACTGAGATATTTGACTTTGCCTTTATTTACAGCATAGTCTTTATCTCTTTCTAACAAAACTATAAATAAAATAAAGGAACAAAATGGGATCTTGCAGGTTATAATAGAGAGGGGCAAAAATATCTTGGAGCTGGGCCTGTAATCTTGAAGAGCACTGAGTTTTTTGGCCCCCTCAAATTTATTAACCTGCCTGTGCAGGTGTTGCAGGCTTGTGCCCTCCTCTCGTTCTTCCCTGGGACATCCCAAGGCCTGGTGACCTCTGGAGTGTGCCCTGCCTGAATAACACTCTGCTGCTGATGATTTTAAATATGTTTTTCACCTTATCAAGAAAGCAACATCTGAAAGAGCAGCTCTCCCAGGCACATTCTCAGCCCACCTCTGCGCCCTTTGTCCTGTCACTTCTCCTATTTGTTGCTCTGTCCCCTTCCATCCTCAGCCTCATTCCCTTCTCCTTCTCCCTGTTCTGCCCATTCCTTCTGGAAGCATCTCCTGCACCAGTTCCCATTTTCATCCTGGAGTCTCTCCCACACATCCCAGCACTTTTGGTGCTGCACTGACATGGCACCCGATGGTGAACCCCAGTTTGCACGTGTCACTTCATTCTCCAGCTCTATTCCACCCCAAAACTCCTCTTAATCCTTAATAATCAATACCAGAGTATGAACCATGTGTACCATTACCTACAATTTACATTTGATAAAATACTGTTTTTCTTTGTCAGGAGACTGCTCCCGTCACAACCTGCTCATCTGGGGAAACACCTCGGGGTGGGAAGTCATTGTCCATCTTATTTCTCCTGGAGTCCAACCCCCAGATTGGGTCCTCTTGCCTGGGCTTGGATGCCAAGCAGGACTGATTTTCACCGTGAGTGCCCAGAAGTTATTTTTCAATCAATTTACTGATTTACCTGGGCTGAGGCTCGTGGGTTCTGAGAGAATGATGAGAAAGAAGCAGCCATGGCCAACTTCAAGGAGCAGTGGGGGTTTGGGGAGCAAAGGTTAAGTGAGGGTGGAGAAAGCACAGTGGGATTAACACAAGTTAATAAAACACACTAAGATGTGCTATTCCTTAACTGGTTTTAATTCTCTGGGGTTAAAAAAAAGTGTGGCTGGGTAATGGTGTGGAAATGCAAGCAACTGTCAGAGCCAGGTGCTCAAGTATTTCCAGACATCATTTTCTATTTCAAACTCAAAGACTTTTGGAAGAGACACACCAACAATATTCTGCAAGAGCAACGTGTAAGCCCAAGACTAGTGTGTGGTTACAGTTTACTAAAATCTCATTGCTAATATGTGGATTTTGGTGCATTTTCTCTTTAGAAAAGTGAGCTACAGCAAACTTGCTCTTCCATTCCTGTGTTAATCTTCTGAAATGTTCCTGGCAGCTGGGCCCAACTTGCTACATTTATTTGTAGAGTGATTAAACAATTAAAATAAAATCCACTAAATTAGCAGTTAGCATCTAATAGTAAGCATCTTTGAAGTTAATTTTGGACCCACAGTTCATCCTAAGGCTGGTTTTCCTGAAGGGGGTGGACACTGTTGTGGCTGCAGAGACTCCACAGCACTGGATTTCAAGGCATTGTCGCAGCCCCAGGTCCTGGTTTAGATCTCATGGATCTCTCCATCAGCACAGAGCAGCAGAAGCCCTCCAAAATCATAGAATAGAATCCCAGACTGGTTTGGGTTGGAAAGGAGCCTAAAGCCCACCCTGTGTCACCTCCCTGCCATGGGCAAGGACACCTTCCATCGTCCCAGGGTGCTCCAAGACCTGTCCAGCCTGGCCTTGGATACTGCCAGGGATCCAGGAGCAGCCACAGCTGCTCTGGGCATCCTGTGCCAGGGCCTCCCACCCTCCCAGGGAGGAATTTATCTCTAACATCTGACCTAACCTCTGGTCTTTTGGTTCAAGCCCATGTCCCCTTATCCTAACTCTGCCTGCCCATGTAAAAATTCCCTCTCCCTCCTTCTTGTGAGCCCCCTTTAAGAACTGGAATGTCACAATGAGGCCTCTCTGCAGCCTTCTCTTCTCCAAGTTCTTGTTCTAAGAGTGGGGAGAGTGGAGGGTGCAGAGCCCCAGAGCATTCACAGCCTTCAAGAGCAGGGAAAGGACGTCCTTGATCCTTCATTTGGAGAACAATTTTCCTCTAGTAGCTGGAAATTTCTAATAAGGAGGTTTTTATATCACCGTGCAAGGTGCACTTAAGGGAATGTGACACAGTGTGACAGCACTGAGATGCTGCAAAGATTTTGGACAGAATTACAAATTCTGCTGGTGTGGCAGCGGCTGGGCACAGCAGAGCATAAATTAACATATAACTAATAACTATACTGGCATTATAGTGAGTATCTCATGGTGATAAGCTTCATGATTCTCTTCAACCCACTGAAGTTGAAGGAAGAGCAAAGGCCTTTTCAAGCTTACTTTATCTTCTTGCTTCTTAAGTGAGACTAATCAAGTTTATATCCTTTTAGCTTATTATTAGCCCAGCAGAGCTTCTGGCACTCTTTACAGCTTTTTTGACATGAAAGTTAGTTACACCTACTGTACTTAGTATGACTTCACTTTTCTTGTGATAAATCCTGAAAATTAATATACTGTATCCTCCAGATTACAAAATGAAAGTGTCCTAGACATTGTGAATACTCTGGCTGTGGAATGCTGCCAGTAAAAGAAAAAAACCTGATGACTTAATGATCTCTGTTAATAAAAAGGAGAAATCGGGTAGTAAATTTTCTTCGTTAGCATGTCAGGCTTTTTTTTTTTTTTTTTTTTTTTTTTTTTTTTTTTTGTCAGGTTTTTTTTTTTTTTTTTTTTTTTTTTCTGTTTCTTATTCTAAATTTGAACTGACACATATTAAGTGGAAGAATCCTTGAGAATAAAATGCCTTGGATGTAAAGAAATAATAATAAGAATCCTGGAGTGAAGCGAGTCCAGCTTTCCGTGTGCTCCCACTGTCTCTCGTAGGAAGTTGGGCTGCAGGAGGAATGCAAGCCTGGGCCCTGAGCGCTGAACATAGGTTAAATTCTTTCTTAAATTAAATGAAGGATAATAATGAAATCTTTTGTTACATTATTTGCTGACCGGGCCCCCTGATTTGGTAAATTAAGAGAAAGCCAAGCCCTGAAACAAGCGCCCATTCTTGTTCCAGGGGCAGCACTGGTGGCGCTGGTGTCTTATTGAACACAGGCCTGCTTAATTACAGCTCCCACTGTTTGTTAAGATAACGACTGCCAGCTGTTTGATAGCGAGAGGCAGGGCTGGCCATCTCTGTCACATCCACGCAGGCCCTGGCGTGTCCACGAGATCGTGCAGGGAGCAGGAGGAGCGGGAAGCGCTCCGGCAATGCGTTCCGCAAATTTGGGCAGAGCATTTGCCGGTGCACGCCGAGCTCTGCCATCTATATCTAAAGCCACTCACCATTGGGAATATAAAGTCAAGGCAGAAAAATTGAGCATTTAATGGTCTGCTGTTATTGCCGAAATCACAATGACAGGCCGTGATCTTCAAGTACAATTTTGATCCTTATGTAGTAACTGAAATTACAGCATTTCATACCCTGACTATATTATGGGGAATAAAACATCTGTCTAAATATTGGAGATATAAAATCCTCAAAATAAAGATATTTGAGAATATCTTGCACAGAGCACCTTTCCACCTGCTTGCTTAGTATAATGCAGTCATTATGGCAATAAATGTTTCTAATAAAGTATGAAAATGGATTGTTTGCTTTGCTGCTTGTATGAACTCTCATTTCTCTTTTTATTATATTGAATCTGACATTTGCTTACCCTTTATCAGTAGAATATTTAATCAACTCCAATCTGTAAGAAGCAAGAGGAATTTCTATTTTATTTAAAACCTGTCCCACATGAAAAAGGACTGGGAAAATAGGTCATGCAGTCTATGGGAAGTGTGGGAAGTGTTAGAGTTGCAATGGTGAATATTTATCCAGTCTACAAAAGAGACGGATCTAAACTTGTGCAGTAACAGGCGAGTCTGCTCCTATTGTTTAAAGTCCTGCTGAAATGATTTAATGGCTTAATGTTTCTAATTTTTATCCGCAGTACAGGATCTAGAGAATTAAGCCTCTGTCAGCTTTATTTATTTTCTCTGTCAGAGTATTTTCTTGCACTTTTTGCTACATAACTCTTCAGAAATGCTATATCCATATCGATTGTAATTTCCTTGGGCTCTTGGCCAAAATACTCAACGTAAACAGTCTGTGTTTCCTCTCCATCTGTATTTTGGCTAATCCTCTGGTTTAGACAATCTACTGACAAGTGCTGGTTATCTGGAGGTGCACGGGTTTCAAACTGGCGCACTATGATTTATGGCTCTTGTTTTACAGAAAGTATCACGAGCTCACAGAAGTGAAAGCTTCCAAGTAAGCACCTAACTTTGGTAATAAATGCAGCTAACAACATGTCTGCAAATATATAGCAAACACAGTGAGTGATGTCTTATTATGCAGGCCACAGTTTGACTTGGTCTGGTTTTATTTATGAATATGTCCTGCATCTGTTTCAAATTTCAGACCCGCTCAGTTTCTCCAATGCTCTCCCAAATAAGCTTGTGCTGAAGGTTGTTAATTATCATAATAAAATATTTGTATCAATTTGACTAAAGATCCGCAATGCTTCTGCCACGAGCAGACATTTTTTAATAACTGAATTAAGAGAAATAATTACAGCTAGCGCTGGAATAGTTGGAGATGTCCAGATTGTATTTAAAAAAAAAAAAAAAAAAAAAAAAAAGGAGGGGAGGGGGAATGGGCAGAGCACAGAGAACTGTACAAGAGCAAAGGGACATATGATTAAATTAAAGGGCAATGCTTTGTGAACAAACAAAAGGAAATCCGTCTTCATACAATCCATAGTCAATCTGCCGAATTCACAACCGCGGGGGGTCACTGGAACAAACGCTGCGGCGGGGCTTCGGAGCAGACAGGGTAATTTTATGTCTCTTATTAAAATACGTAGCCCAGATAAGGGTAACCGAACCCCGAGCTGTGAGATGGTGTTGGAGGCATGGGAAAGGAGCCTGGCTGCCCCCAGCCAGCAGGACGGGCCCTTTTGGGGGTTCACCTCGCTTTGAAGAGGCGGGCGCTGCCACCAGCGAGGTGCAGGCTCCATCCCCGACCCCTCCGGTGCCACGGATCCTTCCTCCTCCTCAGGAAAAATCAAACATGAGACCCCAGTGTGAATTTCTAAGCATTCCCCTCTTCCCGCCGGTTCCTGGGCCCTGAGTGGTCTTTGAGGGATGGGGCTCCCTTGGCTTATCCTTGTAGTGTGATTAAAGGGTTGCTGCAGGGATGAGCTGTAGGGACCACCCTGAGCATCACTCCCGGGTGTGAAAGGGGCAGGATTTGCTTGCTGCTCTGTGGAGAAACTCGGGTCCAGCACAGCAGGTATTTAACCCTCTGCCAGAGAGTAAAAATTTAAATATATTTTTCTGCCATGAAATTTTTTAGTTCCTGTTGGTGAGCCCATGTTAAACCATGAGACCTTGTCCCTTGCTTGAGCTGAGCACTGGGAATTTCACTGTCTGTATTTCATGTGTGTTACAATACTTGTTATCTAGGGATGTCTTTCTTGTGATCCTGCAAGAAAATAGGACATAATGCAGGCTCCATGAATACATCCTGCAACATCCTGAGTGCCATTGGCTGTATGACATAGATATCCATGTAAAAAGCATAATAAATAAAATTAATTTTTAAAATGTAAATACAAATGTATTTAAAAATATTAAACTAAAAAGAAAAAAAAAACCAAACCCATAAACAAAAGCAGCAAACCAGCGAGCTGATCGAGAGGATCTGAGGAGCACTGAGCTGAGGGGAGACATTGCCAAAGGGGTGCCCAGCCTGTTCCCGTGGGAGAGGCTCCAGCTGTGTTCCAATCCACCACTTAGGGGTCCCTGGGTGTTCCTGGAGAAGCAGGGGCCTCACCCTCCTGCCAGCCTGGTTGCACTGACAGCCAAGGTGACAGCTGGCATTTCTTTGTGCCCCTGGTTATCCCCCAGTGTGGAGCAACCCAGCACGTCCGAGCAGGGCCCTGTCAGCGCCCTTTGTGGAGCTCTGATTTATTATTTCACCCCTGGGCAGCAGAAAAAGTGACAACTTCCCCTCTCAGCATCGTCAGGGTAATGCTTTTCCCAGGCGGGGAGGGAGGGAGCCTGAACATCTGCATCCCTTGGCCAAGGACCACGGGGAGGTGTTTAATTGGCATTTAGAGTTAAGTTCCATGGCAGGATGGGGGAGCCAGGCTCTACTTCATCCCATGGAGACTTCACCCAAAGGCTCTCTTCAATATTTGGGGTCCTCTCCCCCAAATCTGTGGGCACAATGTGGTATTCTCAGCTCGGCTGTTCCTCACTGAGAGCTCTGTCCATCATTCGTGTTTTGCTGGAATTCATGGAGTTAGAACCTGATTTTTGGGTACTAAAACTAATGAAATGAGCATTCTCCCCTTGCCAGCTATTTTAGATGTTGCCCTAAACTTTGTTTCTTGGATTGCTGTTGCTAACACATAATAAAACTCTGTCATCTGCAAAAAATTTGCCACTCTCCCAAGTTTTCTTTTCCAGTTGAAATAAGCCCAGGCTGGTGTGCTGCTCCCAGGGACAAGCCACTGTCACCAGCATGTGGGAGACCACTGCCAGGATTAGCTGCACTGATTTTCTAGGACAACATGTCTTTAAAAATTTAATAAATATGGAAACTAATAAATGTGATCAGTTCCAAAAAATCAAGGACTGGATTCCTCATTGGGAAGTCTTTGAAAACCTGGCCCAGCCTTCAAGATAAGGGATTTTGTCTCATTTCCACCAGGAATTATTTCCTTCTGGATTTTTGACAATGGTGAGATCTTGTTGGGTTTTTTCCTACTTTAATCCTTGGGGGAAAATGGGTAAAATTGCAGGACTTGCTTTCAAAAAGGAGCAGTGAACTGCAGCTGCACCCTGACCAAAGCGGCGGCCTCTGCTTGCCAGCTCCTTCTTTTCCTCGGGAAGAAATTGTCAGTAGGCTGGTGAAATCCTGCAGAAGAATTAATGAGATTGTTCAGAAAATAAACCAGCTTTTATTTCTCTACATAAAAGTTTGTGTTGAGCTTGACAGGCTAAAATGACTCTGGGAGAGAAGCAGGGCCTGGGTGATGCACTCCTGTTTCTCGGTGTGAGGGCAGAAACCCAGGCTGCATTTTGTGTTTGTTAAACATTTGTGTTCAATAAACACAAAATGGGCTGCATTTGTGTTGTGATCACACCCCAAATCACAGAGATGGAACATGATTCTCCTGACTGTATTTCTTGATCTCAAGGAAATGCCAGATAATTGTGTAATCTCTTTGTATACCTGTCAAAGGATCAATGTTTCCCAAGCAGCCTCTCTAAGGGTGCCTAAATATCTGTGCATTTTCTCATCCCCTCACATCTCCTTGTGCACATTCCTGCTGGATAATTACACACCCTGTTCATGGGCTGCTGTTGGATACAGGCACAAAGGACACAATTTGCAGACATTAGCTCCAGGTTTTCCTCCTTGACTCTCCCCACGATCACAGCAGCTGGAGATGAACAAGACCTACTCTGTTCCCTGCACCTCACCTTCCCAGGAGTGTTCCCTGGGTGATGATTGCCACTGGTTTGTCTCTGTCCCAAGCAGTGGCTCTTCCATCATGTCCCTACAGAGACTCTTCCTCTCGTGAGGCCACTTTTGGAAATTTGGCCTCATTTGAGCTGAGAAATTCACAAAGACACAAAGAGCTGAAACATCTGGAGGGAAATGATTTACAAGAGCCTGGAGTGACAGGATCAGGGGGAATGGATTCAGTCAGTTAAAGAGTAGGTTTAGGTTGGATAGTAGGAAAAAGTTATTCCCTGGCAGGGTAGGCAGGCCCTGGCACAGGGCACCCAGAGCAGCTGTGGCTACCCTGGATCCCTGGCAGTGCCCAAGGCCAGGCTGGACACTGGGGCTGGAGCAGCCTGGGACAGTGGAAAATGGCAGGGATGGCACTGGATGGGCTTTAAGGTCCCTTCCAACCCAAACCTTTCCACAATTCTATGATTTGCTGAATTAATAATTGAATCATTGACTGAATTCAGCAGGAGAAGAGCCAGGGATTGCCCAGCTCTGCTGATCCTGGTGTGTTCCTGGAATCATTGGGAATGGCTCTATTGAAGGAAGCCATGTGCTGTCTGCTCTGGTTGTGTAAAGAAGAGAAACCTGAGAGTTAAATTTATTTTCCTGGACCTAAACAAGTGAAGAAGACTGGATTTTAAAACACTGTTCAGCTGTGATTACTGTCTGCTCCTGGAGGTGGGAAATTGCCTGTGAACACACTGGAAAACTTTCGTGGGAAGGACATAGATGACACAATTTCTTTCCCCCCCCCCCCCCAATCAATCCTTGAATTCTCTTACAGTGTCAAAGGGAAACTTCCAGTAAAAAAAAAGAAGCAAAATTCAGATAGAAAATAATTGCAACCCTTTTCCAGCTTTAAGTCATCGTGAAGAAGTAATTTAACTATACTGTGCTGTCTGCCATTTGTAAATTGTTAATTAACGAGAGACCAAATAATAATTACTGCTGGAGCCATTCAATTAAAAGATTTTGCCTCCCAAACTTTGTTCACACGGTCTACATTACCAACATCATGTCTAGAAATATGCCACAAATGCTGGCAAAACAGCAAATCCCAAGTTTTTCCCCATCATAATAGAGCAGCAATTTTTATTATTTTGATTGTTAAAGCTTGTGGTCTCCTACTTCAAGTGGCTCAGGAAAATGTCTCTTTGTGGTTTTGCTAAGAGAGTATTTTTGAGAATAAGAGGCTGAAAAAACAGCAAACAAATGTTCCTTCCAAGAAAATGCTGCCCTTCCGTGTAACGTGCCCAGGAAAGGTTCCCGCTTGGACTCTGTGAGACAGAAGAGAAAATGGAGAACAAATGCCTGTGCCTGGTCTGGATAACCTAAAGTTAACTCCACATGTCAAACTGATTGCCTGACACAAGGCAGGCATATTCTGTGATGACAAACAAATAGCACCTCCATCCTGCAGACATCCCCTAATTATAAAAGAGAAATTATTTCCCATTTTCATTGCCAGCAAATGTATGTTACTCTGGTGCACCATAATTTCTGTCTAAGTACTGTATCAAAGTTTGCTGAATGTGAAGCACAAAGTATGTTAGACATTAAACTGTAATTACAAAAGGGAGTGGATTTCTAGAGTATTATGTTTTTTGGTAATATTTTATTTTATTGGTTTTCAAATATACTTAGACTGCCAGACTAAGCAGGCAGAATAACAGCAACACAGAATTCCAGAATAACATATGACTTTAATAAAATAAAG
Source organism: Cettia cetti (assembly GCA_013401135.1). NCBI lineage: Eukaryota > Metazoa > Chordata > Aves > Passeriformes > Sylviidae > Cettia > Cettia cetti. Next base: position 28,767 of record VZUI01085134.1, read on the forward strand.
CAGGATGGTTTCCTTTACTTGTATGGCTGGAAAGAATGGGAAGCATTACCTTGCTCTCAGCCATGGTGCCATCCAGACCTGTGCCAGGCACAGATGTCACTTGAGGCAGCTTGCCCCCTATCCCCACATTTCACCCCAAATCCTGGTTTTGGTTCTCTGTCAGGCAGCAATCAGCCTGACTGGCACAGCAGAGCTTTGATCTTAGTGTTGAGCTCTCATGCTGTGGAAATATAGATAATAACCCCTGATATAAGAGGAGGTGAGGGCAGGGGAAGGTGAATATGGATACAGGAAACGCAGAGGGGATTATTCAATCTATACACGGCTTTTTGCTGCTTTACACTTTCACCTTGCCCCCTGAATTTCCAAGGAATGTCACAGGTGGTGAGCCTAAGGGGCAGGCAGAGGTTCCAGGGCGGGGTCAGGAGCAGGATGGATGATGGATTATCAGAGGAGTGGTGGCTGTGGGATGAGAGCGCCGCTCCCGCTGTCACACTCCCGCCTTTCCATTACGGCGCCATCACTCACAGTGGAGCCCTTTGTGGTTCCTGTAATGATCCACACTCGTTCTGTCTCCCTGTCTCCACCTTCCTGCATGTCAGCTCCTGAGAACAGCCAGGAGTGTGCTGGTTCAGACGTGACCAGCTTTGCTGGGGATAATTTTCTACATGGCTGAGAACGCGCACGTGGGGTCTTTGGGGCTGAGGCACAGCCTTGGAGTGCTCGACCAGGTGCATGCTTGACGTGGTTCCTCAGGAAGGCATTCCCTCCTGGAGCAGATATTGACACTATTTCGTTAGGATTCCTCTTGCTCTGATTTGCCATTCTGAATTTTCGGTGGAAAATGGGTATCTTCCAAAAGAGCTGGAACTGCCAGGGGAAAGTGCGAGGGTTGTTAAGAGTTGAGATGGGAATCCCAGACTGGTTTGGTTGGGTTGGGTCTTTAAGGGACCTTAAACCCCATCCAGCCTGACTGCCTGCCATGGGCAGGGACACCTTCCTCTATCCCAGGCTGCTCCAAGCCCCATCCAACCTGTGCCTTCCCTTGACTTTGTGGCAAACCCTGACCATCAGGTGGCACATCCCGGTACCTCTTCCCAAACCCCCTCTGAGGTTCCCTGGATCCCACCTGGGCAGGGCAGGAGCTGCTCCTGGAGCCAGACAGAGCTGAGCAGCCTCACCCTGTGCTGTGGGCCCTGCTGCACCGACCCCATTCCGGGTGATGCAGCCTGTCAATACTGTTGGTTTATTAATTAGTCTGGAGGAAGAGAGGCACTTCCCACACAAATGGGAGTCCTGGCCAGGAAGAGCTGGGAGCAATCCTTTTGCCCACGAGTTGCCTAATGCAGCTACTGAAACCCTGCCAAAGGTTTGCTTTCAGAGCATTCCTGCAGGCAATATTTTTATAATATCTTACATCCCAAATGAGCTTTCTGTATTTCCTAGAAGCCTGATTTTTTGGAAAGAGCAAGCACCCCCGAACTTTTCACGTTTCTCGCTCCCTTCAGGTATTTTCCATTTTCTACCTGGTCCAGGCTGCATGGAAGCAGCCTGAGGAGAGCTGATTTTTGGAAGGGATTGTGTGGCAGCACGAGGCAGGTTGTCCATCTACTGCTGTCACATCCTGGCATTGCTGACCCAGGGAAGCTGGCAGCCTGACCTGCCACAGGCACGGCGCCATCCCGGCAGATGGGCACGAGCCTGGCCAGCGAGGAGGCCGTGTAGGAGCATTTAGTCTGGAAGCAAAGGGCAGAATTCCTGGACAGACATTTTAAATCCAGGCTGTTATTTAGGGAATATGCCCCTGATGCACAAGGTGGGGGGTTTTTTTGGTTTTTTTTTTGGTTTTTTGGTTTTTTTTGTTTGTTTGTTTGTTTGTTTGTTTGTTTGTTTTTTTGAGGACGGGTGATATTCAAAGAGATAACACAAAATTATTATAAAATATTATTATAGAAAAAGGAGGGAATATTTGAAAATTTCTGTTTGCTTACGGCATTGTGCCAATCCCCACAGGGCTTGCTTAGCAGGGATTTTGCTGGATGTCTGTGGAAGCTGTAGGTACCCATGTACAGCTGCCATGACAAAACCCATGTTATTTTCAAGCACAGAATCACTTTTGGTATTTTACACTCTTCTTTTTAGTTGATTGTTGAATATTATGCAAATGGATGAGATTGAACTTGGAAGTCTTTATTTTTAAACTGCAAGTATTTATTTTAAACTGCAACTATTTATTCTAAGCTGCAACTCTTTATTTTAAACTTTAAGCCTTAATTTTAGACTGCAACTCTTTATTTTAGACTGTAACTCTTTATTTTGACTGCACTGCTCGAGACCTGTGGTTTTGGGTGCAGAAGTAATCCACTCAGATAAAAGGATATCTGCAAAGATAAATCCATATATCCTGGATGTCCGTTTTCCTCTCTGTGTTGGGAATTGATTCCCATTCAGGAAATTTGATTCAATATATTGAGAAGCCCTGAGAAGTTGCTGGGGTGGAGGGGGTGTTAAGCTGGATCCCAGGCTGGAATATGCCCATATCCAGATTGATTCCAGCTGACTCCAGCAAGTGGATGAGGAATGCAGTCACCTCTGGCTCTACAATACACAGAATTTAACACCTCTGCCCTTCAAATGGCCCATCAGAGGTTCCCAGGACGGCCAGTTCCCAGAGTTTGGTGTCTCTCCCATCAGGCAAGATGGATCTGGGCCCTTTTCCTTCTGTGCCCTGGACCAGGACCAACTAAAATTACACGAGTGTTGGCAGATGTATGTCTAATCTGTTCTTCAAAATTGCCAGTGAGTTTCACAATCTCCCCTGGTAATTTGCTCCGGTGCCTAATTATCCTTTCAGATAGAAAAACTCCCTTCCTGCGAGCTAAAACCTGTGACTCCTCGTCCAGCACTCTTTGGACATGGAAAAAAGTGCTTGTCACCTTATTTAAAATTAAGATTTACTTATATTTGCTTTTGTGTGTGGCTATAAATACATTTAAAATCAAAATAGTACTGAGGGTCTCCATCCTCTTTCTAGACTAAGCAAACTCATCACAGCTTTTCTCAAATGTTTAGAATTTCCTATTATTTTCCTCAGCACTTTTCTCCAGTTTTTCTTCATCTTATTTTTAAAGGCTAATGCCAGGAAACAGCCACTTTATTTTCCTTAAGGCTCTAATGATGCTCTGCAGAGATCCCAGAGAGTTCTTTGCCTTTTTGTGACAACCACTTCCACCATTGCATTTGTGTAGATTGGATTTTTCTTCCTATGCACAGTGCCTCACACTCATCTTTATTAAATGTCATCATTAGGATGCTGCTCCAAAATAATTTGGAATTTTAATACTTGCGATCTTTCCCACTTTGGTGTCATCCAAAGTCTGCTCTCTCTTCTGTCATCCAAGTTGTTAATGAAATATTGAATAGCATTGGATCCAGGACAGATCCAGCTGGGACCCTGCGTGGAATGTTCTCCAGCATTGACAAAGAAAGGAATTTCTGGGTTTCATTTTGAGCCCTGGATGATCTAATCCATTGGATTAGACAGCAGCTACAAGAAACAATGAAAAACCAAAATAATGTCCTCAAACTGCTTTATATAAGTGCTCATTTTTGGAGTAAAACATAGAATACTATTCCATTTCACATCTTGGAGTCCTCTCAACATGTCTGCTTTATTTTATATCCTTGATTTTCTTTTTGAAGGAAGAGAATCCCAACCACCTTCCATAAATAGTTCAGCAAGGTTTTGAACTTCAACTCAGAATTAGGGAAATAGAGAAACAGAATAGTTAAATGCAACTTTTTTCAGTGGCATTTGGCAGATTTATAATTATTTTTTCCAGTAACAGCATAAAAGGCATCAACACATCTTCACTGTGACAGTTCTGCTTTTGTAACGGAAAGAGGGTAAAATCAACACAAAAAATAAGGCAAGAAATCAACTTTTTGTATGAAACTCCACTGTTTTCTAGGCAAAACTAGGGATTTTTAATGATTAAGTCTTCTAAACTCACAAATTTCTACTTTCTCTAATTCTGGGTGCATTGCTTAGGAGAAGCTGCTTGGATTTTGTTGAAACATCCTTATCCCAACTGCAGAAATTGTCTGTGAAAAAAAGGGACCCCCCCTGGCCTAGGCCAACCTGAACGAACGTGCATTAAATCAGAAAAATGACAAGGTATCATTAGGCTTTGAGAAACACTTTAAAGGCTGTGGAGGTTAAAGAATAATTTCAGTCTTGATGGCTTTTTTATATATTTCATTTTCCTCTCCCTTCAATCCATGCAAGACACACTCTGGAATGATTTATCAGCCAAGTTCAGGCTTCAGCCATGTTTAACAGGTTTAATAGTTCCAAAGTGTTCAATCATTCCTGGTTACCTGTTCTCCACAGGTCAAAGAGCCTCACCTGGATGTTTCTGCACCTTGGTCCTACTCACCTCAGCCTTGTTCTAACCATCAGCACATGGAATAGGGTCTGATTGATTCACAGAATTATTTAGGTTGGAAAAGCCCTCCCAGCCCATCCAGTCCTACCTGTGATGATCCCTGCCTTGTCCCCAGCCCACAGCACTGAGTGCCACCTCCAGGTCTTCCTTGGACACCTCCAGGGATGGGGACTCCAAACCTCCTTGGGTTTCCCCTTTCAGTGCTTAAATGACCAAAGAAAAAGAACTGGTTAAATATTTTTGCAATGAGATAAGGTGGATTTATTCTCTAACAATTAATTTTCTCTTCAATGTTAAGAAAGGCCTGATTTCCAGAGTTTGGAAAATAAAAAAACCTGTGAAGATCTGGATCAAGTGAATCATGAACAGTACAACAAAGGGAGAATTATTTAGTGTGACTGATCAGACATAATTTTGGATCAGAACCTTGTAGGACCCTGGGACATCAGAGTCCATGAGAAAAACTCCTCAGGGGCATCCCTACACCACTGCACCCTGCCAGGGCTGATGGGGTTGTGACCTCCTGCTCGGTGTTCTCTGCAGTCCAGGTAATTTCATGCCTTTTTCCCCTTTTGCTAACCAGAAAAACTGAATTTACGGGACTTTGTTTGTCTTTGCATTTAATTTGAAATGAATCAACTCGATCTGAGGTTATTTTCTATTACTGGTTCCATGAAGTCTTTAACCATCTATCAAGGACAAATTTGTATTTGCGTCACTTCCTGTTTTGTCACAGTCTATTTAGTGAGGACCTCTTTAAATGAGGACATTCCTTGCAGGAATGTTTCCTTTTGAGCCAGGAATGTAAAGGTTCCCACAAAACTTGCCCCCAGTAACGATTCTCCATCAGGTTAAACTGTTGAATCCTCACCTAAATCTGACCCCAGTGCCAGCAGCAGGGCCCTTATTTACTCCAGTATTTAGAGAAATGTAAAAACCATGGAATCCCAGAATGGTTTGGGTTGGAAGGGACCTCAAAGCTCATCCAGTGCCACCCCTGCCATGGCAGGGACACCTTCCACTGTCCCAGGCTGCTCCAGCCCCAGTGTCCAACCTGGCCTTGGGCACTGCCAGGGATGGAGAACCCACAACCTCTCTGGGCAACAATTAATTCCCTCATCCTTAAATCCTCTGGTTTACACGAGGTCCACCAGAAAAATTTTTACCCTCTTTATTGCTTTTTCCATCTCTTTATCCATGTTCTCCTTCCTCACTTTCTTCCCCATGTTTGTTGACATTCCATGTGATTATGATGCCAGTCTCCTCTATTTTCTGTGCTACTGCAAATCTCTTCAGAGCTGCAGCAGCCTGTGTCCCAGAAGACAAGTCCTTTTTGGGACTTTCGTGGAGCTTATTCATGGAGAAAAGGTCTTTTCATATTGTCCCACTCCACAGTGCGCCTGTATTTGACTTGCAGATTAAACTGGGATAGAAGAAATAAAACAGATTATTAAAAAATAACATATTCAACCTCTCCTGGCAGATCAGTTGTTCAAGTTCCATATGTGCAAAAGCGATTCTCTGTTCCATATTTTTATTAAATTGCAGGAATAGGATCCTAAAGATGTCAATATTGACTCAGGAACTGTAGCTGAAATTCAAAATTTTACAAATGACTTTTTTTTTTTTTTTTTTGGTGATCCAAGCTCATTTATTTACCTTCCCAGCTAGAAAAGACTCATCTAGGTAAGTAGCCAAGAACAGGAGGGTACAAATGGAGAACTGGAACCAGAGTTTGGCTGAGGTTGTATTGACTTTGGCAAAAACAAGAGATGAAAAATTGCACCTCAGATAAAAATAAATTATAATCTGCAAGCGTTTGAATTAGAGGAGTTCTCCATGTAAACTTAATAAATGATTGTTAATTCAGTTACCAATTTGTAGCTATGAAACATAACTGGTGATGTTATTCCTTGGAACTTGTTTTGGAAAAGATTGCATAACCCATGAAGCAATTCTTCACAAAGTGCATAAAAGTGTCATTTTATGTATAATTTATGCACCCAGTGTTAGTTATGGCCTTTTTAATAGTACTTAATGCTGCTGTATGACATCATTCTTTCATTTACCAATACAAAAAAATAAAAATACCAATCCAAGCCGTTTTGAAGATTAAAATAAACTGGCATCAGTTTGGATTTTTTCAGTTGAAGTTGTGCAAGTCAATAATTACCACTGGTGTGGAAAGGATTTTTACAAGGACCGATTGTCATACAAAGCCTACCTATTTATTATTTAGTTAGTTAGCTTAATTACAATTTACTCACTGTGTATGTGTTAACTAACACACTGTTAATGTGCCTTGAGCAATTAATTTTGCCCGCAGCGTAGAACTGGCTCTCTGCGCTTGCCCCTTTATTAGTGGCAATTATTAAATCCAATTTTCCTTGTCCTTACTCCATTTCCTCCGCTGCCTACAGGGCATCCCAACGGGAGGGTCAGGGCTCTGTGCTCCTCTTCCCAGTCTCTACATCCCTTCCCGTGCCCTGGGGAGGAGCAGGGGAGAGGGGGTCAGGGTAGCCACAGGAAATCACAGGGACATCATCTTCCCTTGCCTGCATGGAGGAGAGATTGAATCCATGTCCAACATCCAGCTGCAAAAATCCCCTGATTTGGAAGAAATTGAACTTTTTTTTTTTTTTTTTTTTTTTTTTTTTTAACAGGACATTGAATCCAGAGGCATTGGATACCTCCAAAATACGGAAAGCTTTAACTTCTTTTAGAAGCTCAGATTTCTTGAGGTCATGGTGGTTGATATAGCATAGAATTATAGGATGGTTTAGACTGGAAGGGACCCTCAAGAGTGTCCAGTTCCAGCCTCCTGCCACGGGCAGGGACACCTTCCACTGCTCCAGGTTGGTCCAAGCCCTGTCCAACCTGGCCTGGAACACCGGGGAGGTGAACAGAGGGAGCTGCTCAGTTTGAGATCTTTGCTATAAACCTTCTGCCTGTTGTAAGTCAGTTTATCTACCAATTAAAATATTGGTCAAAAACTGCCTTTTGCTGTGAACTCCCCTTGGACAGTCCATGAGCAAAGGGGTTTTATTAATATCCTCTTTTCTGGCTGAACAACCTTCTCATTGGATGTCTTTTTTTGAGGGCAGCAATGCCATGCTCTGCTTTGCAGATCACATTCCCTAATTTGTTGTGCTGGCTGGTGCTCTCAGGCCCAAAATGCAGTTTGCAATGTTCCTCACAGGGAGCTGGCCTGATGCTGCAGTTACCTCCTGCCTGCTCCACCAACTGCAGGATCTCCACCTGGCATGGCCTGCAGAACCTGGGCTCCTGCTGAATGGGTGGAAACTGCATTTTGCAAGGGCCCTTCTCAGTCTCTCACACTCTTTGTGACCTATTCTTTCCAAATATTCCAAGTATTGCCCCATCCCAGGGCAGGGTTTTTTTTGGTTTAATGAAAAGATGAAGAATTAACCCATTTATTTGGTGATCTTGATGCATTGCTGATCTTGAGCTGTGATTTTATCTATCAGAAAAAAATCCTGTGGTCCCTTAGAGGAGGCGCAGGTTTTCTTTACAATAAATATTTCAAGTGATTTGAAACCAAAGTGATGGGAAACCAAAGTGATTCCAGGGCTCCTAGATGTCCAACAGGACCAACACAGCAAAATTTAAAGAACATCACAGATTTAAATATCAACAAAATTCTTGAACTATGAGTTGAATTGTGAAATGTGGGTTCTGTGAGCAGGGCAAGCAGGATCAGCATAAATGAGGTAAATAACTGTGAGTGGTTGGAGGCCTTTCCCAGGATTTTCTGTCACCTTCCTATGAAAACTCCTGTCTCAAAAGGAGATCTTCAAACAGAGAGAAGCGAAGCCAGCAGGAGTTTTCCTTTGGATTTAACCAGATGGGAAGATTCTCCCTTCATTTTCCAAGGCATCATATGAGCAAAGCTTCTGTGTACATGGTCCAAAAGTCCATCACCACGAGCAGAGTGAGCAGAGCCAGGGGTTTGGGATTTGGGATATTGGGAACCTTGGAGTAATGAAAGCCCACCTTGTTCCACCCATCTTTAAATCCAGCCTTCTTTCTACATCTGCTTTGAATATAAAAACCATCCCACCAGTAGCTCTTGGGCAGCAGAAATGTAGAAATACAGAATTCTTGATGAAAACCTTTGAAGGAACAGGAAAGTCTGTGTCCCACCTCACACAAATTATTTTGGATGACACACAAGAGTAAACAATGCTGTCCTGTTGATACTGCTCTTTCCACAGATTAAATTTCTCAGTCAAAATAAAGGGGAGTTCCAAAAGATTTTTCTGATTTGCAACACATAATTTTCCATGTGTGCACTTCATATTCATCAAATCTGCATTATTAAGACAAGATTTGACTTAAACTAAAGCCAAGAGTATCCAAAATGTTACAATTTCTGGTTATGAAATCTAGTTTAAAAATTCCCCCACTTTTACGGTTTCATCACAAGTAAATTTAATATTGCTGGTGACAAAGAAACTCCAGAACACTTCTGGATAATAAAGTGAAAATTGTGCTTTCTCTTGTTTTTCCTGGAGATGCTGCTCTCAGATGGGGAAAGGTACAGCACTAACAACATATTTGCAATTACCTGCAAGACTTAACCAAGGAAGTAGTCAGTTTATAGTTACCTTCAATATGTAAACTACAAATTATTAGTGCATGAAAATGGCATCGAAGTTCTGTTGCTGGGGTCTAGTAATTTTGGATATTTTCCATGCTATTACTGCCTGCTCCATATACCTTTACTGGTTCTTTTTGAAATTAAGTTAATGGCACTCTACAGAAATGGACTGCCTACTGAGAGTGAAAGCTTGCTTGCAAGGATGGACTAACTTCCTACTGGGAAGCACTGATTTGGCACAAACAAAGAAATGCTTTAGCATTAATTTACTCCGGTATCAAAATATTTAGAATAAATTATTTAAAATATTTAAGGACCGATGGGTCAATATTTGCTTTTAATAAATAGGACCCGTGTACAAATATTTGATGCTGAAATTTCCTCCGGTATCTCCCAGCTATATTATGGAGATAATGCATTCTCCACTTGCCAGGAGTGGTTTGTTGTTTTTTTTTTTTTTTTACCCTCCAGGCAACCAGGGAGACATTCTCGAATTGGGGCTTACACTTGTGTGCACCCACATTTGCTCACCTATTCTCCTGTGGATTGAGCTCTGCTCACATTAGCACAGGTAATATCACTGCAGGATTTCCTCTGCTCCCACCAGAAAAAAGGTGAGGGGAAGCTGATTGCAGGTGGTTCCTTGTCATTGCCTTCCCAGGTGAAAGTGTTTTTGTTTGTTTTTTTTTTAAATGATTATTTGACTGGTTAAATTGCCCCGTTTTTTGAGCGTTCTCTCTGACATGAGGCTGCAGAAGGCAATCCTCACCTGCTTGTGCTTTCTGCTCCCCTGCAGCCCTGAATGCCTTTTCTTTTCCATTTGTTCTGTCCCAAATCCCACTGGTGGCTCACTTCCACCAGTGTGGTAGCACAGGGTGTGAGTTTTGTGAATTGAGTCCCACCCTCCTCTCTTTCCTCAGGACTGGAATCAGGATGACAGCAGAGCCATGGCCTGGCTCCTGAGCAGTTGGGAGAGCAAGTGAAGGTCTCTGCTCTTCCAATACACTCATCCCAGTCTTACCCAGAACACTCCAATTTCATTGTTTTATTTTCACATCTAGAAATAGGAAACTTTGCAGAAAGTGTCTGCTTCACTGACGAGCAACTTCAAAAATCTATTTAGTAAAATTTTTTTAGCATTTATTGGGGGTTTTTTAATTCCTTTCCTTTCTTTTCCTTTCTTTTCCTTTCCCTTTCCCTTCCCTCTGCTCAGGTATTTATCTATCCAGGTTAAATCAGACCCGTTATCCATTAAAACCAGCAATTCCTGCTCCTGGCAGCCCGTACAGGGGGCACAGACTCTTTCTTTTGCCTTCCCGAGTTAAGCACATTAGGCAGGGATTGAATTTCAGGGAAGGCAGAGCTGTTGGCAGTAAATTGCAACACAAAACACAAACTCGTTTGTCGCTGCTGCTGTAACTTCTCGGTGCTTTGAATGCTGATTTCCACCCATCAAGTACATTTTAATTAAGCAGCAGTACCTTTTATTCCCAGTGATGTCCTAAACTTTTGTAAATCAGGGATTTACTTCATTGCAAAATCATTTCAAGTGACAAAAACCTGTCTTTTTGCTGTCACTGCAATGCAAGGATAAGAAGAAATACAATTTTTTCTCTCAAAAATAGTTCTTTATCTTACAAAATAGTCCTTTTTCTCAGAAAATTGTTGCTGCTAAAGGTCTTGGCCGTAAAGAAAAATGTTGCCACAGCCCCTCATCATCTCCTAAGCTCACACAGGCTGCCTGCATTTCACATTAATAAAAAATTCCTTTAATTCACTGAACTGGTTTGGGGTTTGTAATAATAATAATGATGAGTTTGATGCAGCCTTGACCAGTGCTGGAAATTTGGAGGGGCCTCGTGGCCAGAGCATCCCGGGCCAATGGAGTGTTGCTGGATGAGGACTAAGCCCAATTTAGCCATTAATGAGCCAGAGTGGGAAGCAATTTCCAAGTGCCCATAAATCAGTCATTTGGTTTCCTCTCATATGAGGCTCCAGAGCTGTTCTATGCCAAATTTCAGCCTTTAAGCCTCAACAACATTAATAAAAAAAGGCATTTTTGTGTCTCCCCCTTTACTGAACTGAACAATTACACTCTGTTTCACCTTCCCTCTTTCTGCACAAGTGGTTGAAGATTTTTTTTTTAATTGCATTTTTCCTCCCTTAATTTTTTTCTAAGACTCCAGCTCCAAGCTGAGGGCTGAGTGTCATCTGAGCAGACCCAGGTACAGCAGGCTGGCAAGCAGTGGAAAATGAGGAGTCACCCTTGGAGTCTTTAATTAGGGAGGCCCCCTCCCAGGCTTTTATAATAATTAATAAATCCTGAGCCTTTGCCCAACAGCCAGTGGCTAGGAATGGGTCACTGAACCTTGAATTTGAGATGGCAAAGAACCAAAGGGAACCAAAGCTGCTGCCTGCCAGTGCTGAGGGGTTTTCCTGGAGAAATTAGACATTTTGGTGGAGGAATTGGACATTTTGGTGGAGGAATTGGACATTTTACCTTAATCAAAGCAGTTTAGCCAGTACATTCTGGGAAAGGGAATGTGTTCCCAACTCCTCTGCTCGGGATCTTCCTTTGGCCTGTGTCACAGGGATATGATCTGTGACAGTAAGATGCTCCAAGGAATATATGGAAAATATGGCTGACCTGAGAAAAATGAAAATGTTATCGTAAAAATTTTAAAGTTAAATTTAATAGGGAAGGGAAGGAATGGAAATATTTAAAGAAAGGGGAGGAAAAAAAAGGGAAAAAAAAGAAAAAAAAAAAAGGACTGGAAACCAGTGAGCACTGTAATTCCCTCAAAACTGCTCTAAATAACTCTAAAAATCCCACATGGAGGTGAGCACAGCCTCAGGCAAGTTGGAGACAGCTGCAGCCTTGCCGTGGACAGGCAGGAGCTGTGTGGAGCTGGCACTGCTGGACAACTGGAACATCCCAAACCCCTCCTCCTTTATCACCTCTTCCAGCCCTGTTGCTCCAGAAATGCACCCAGTGACTCGGGGATTTTACTCATATTGTGTTTCTCATTAGTAAATCTGAATACAAATAGGTTTTAGCCTAAATAACTCCTGTGCTGTCCACGTTGCCTCCCCAACCCGTTACATTAGGAAAAGTTAATTTTATATGACTAAATATAATCAGAAACACAACATGAGGCCTGTCAAGTTGACATGGTATGATGGGTACCTTAACACTTCCCAGCAGGTGACGTTGTTTGCACACTGCTTAAACTTGTTCATCAATGACTTCTTGCATGATAACCAGAATATTAACAATACAGTGCAGGTGGCACCGGGCTCCTGACACCTACAAATGCATTTCATCAAGGGGGGGACACATCCAAGCTCATTTTGGAGCTTCTTCCTCTGCTTTTTCCCCCTCTTTGTTTTCTGTGCTGTACCAACATCAAGCCCCTGTTGCTCCTTGTGTGGCAACGTAAAGCCAGCCCTAAAAGTCAATAAAAGAGCTCACAGATAAAACCCAGGTCCAAATGGGTGTAACCACCAGTGGTGATAAAAGAGCAGAAAAAGGTGTTGAAGAACTCAAGTTACACAGGTGTAAGAACTGTGTCTGGGCAGAAAATTTGTTAAAAAAGCAATTACTTCCAGCCAGTCTCAGCACTGCAGGTGAGGTACCACCAGTGGCACAGCACAAGGTCTTTTAGCAAAAATAACAAAGTTAAAATTCACATAGGAAGGTTTCCTTCACTGGATTAAAAATTACCTTTTTAACACCAATTATAAGAATTCTTCTGTAATTTATACCCCCCCCCCCCCTTTTTTTTTTTTTTTTTTTTTTTGGCTGTGGTTGAGCCTGTGAAATCTGTGGTTTGCTTTATTTTTAGTCTGTCATTGCAGTTTTGGTGCTCCTCAGTCAGAGGTTGGACTTGATGACCTTGGAGGTCTTTTCCAACCTTAATGGTTCTGTGATCCTGAAGTCCTGATTGTGAATTTAGGGGAATTTCTATTTTGTAGATTCCTGTGAGTGATCCAGCACTTCCTATTTAATCTAATTTCTTATGCAGGTGTTTCAGTCCTAGTCAATATTTACTGCATAAAACTAAATGGTTTGATTGCTTTTCTCAACTCCAAATTTCCAAATTTGCTGTTTTGAGGGATTTGGATTCTGCAGTGAGTAGAAGGACTTTCCTTGAGGGTGGGGAATCCATCCAGGGCCAGCCCTGAGCTGTTTTACTTTAATCTATGCTCCAACTTTCCTCTTGCACCATCACTCTGCCCTTGAAAGGAGGACAAGATCATTTCCTGCACAAAATCCTGAAGATTCTTTCCCTATTGAAGCATCCCAGAGGCAGAGGAGTGGTCTGGGAAGAGGAGCTGGACCTGGATCCAGTTCCAACAGACCCAGGGGGAACTTTGGATGTCAAACTCCCACCCTTCACCAAGCCTTGTTTTTCCCCATTAAAATCCAGCACCTCTCTGCTTTAAACTAAAGCCATGCCCTGTATTTTAATTGAGCCTCTGGTCTCCAGCTCCCAATACTTATAATCAGATTCCAGTTTTCCAGCTAAAGCTGTTTATTGATGTCCTACTTTTTTCACCATGGTAGCATGTCAATAAATTGGAGAATAGTTCCGTAGGTTAGATTTCCCCAAGCTTTCTGGGGAAATCCTCTGACAATTTGCTGTATAAAGGCAGTTAATTGCTTTATATAGCAGAGCAATAGCAAGTATTTAGACGTATCATATGACAGACATTCCAAAAATATGGGAAAGACATATTTGTCAATAAAATGAAGGCTGGAAAAGCAAATTATTTTATTATGTGAAAGTTCTGGGTTTAAGCTGAGTTCTCTTGATTGTCCCAATAACTGACATGCCTTAACCAGCTCTCTGAAAGAAACACTTGCTGCTTATTTTTCTGAACCTTCCCAGGACCTCCCCATAACCAACCAGAAAGGAAATCTCAAGGTGCCGAAGAAAATTTAATACAAAAAAAAAAAAAGAAAAAGAAAAGTTCAAATTATATTTTAAGTCGGATAGGGCCGTAATAGAAAAAGATCATCAAAAACAATGAAAAGGAATAATTGTTAATTTCTACAGTACCTTGAAACAGAAGCCCCTGAGAATAAATAGAATAAGAATACTATTAAAATTTCCTCTTTTATTATATCTTCTCTGCCAGAGTAATTGTTGCTGTGTCCAATATATGCAGAGGACAATTTACTAGCTGTTTTCTATTAGTTTTTAGCATTAACATATACAGAAATAAAATGAATAGCTAGCTTTTCTTTGGTTAATTAAATGACTGACAAGTCACAGATGTTGCTGCACCGACTCTTCCATATGATTAAAAAAAAATCCACCCTGGCAAACAAAAGAACAGCAGCCCAGCAGTGTAAATGGTCTCTTTATTAAGTGAATATTGATGCTACATTATGATTTTTTTATGAATGTGAATAAGGTAGAAGACTTGCTCCTTCTCCAAGTTTTATATTAAGATTTGAAAAGAAAACCTGTTTCCTACATAATTCCCACAAAGGAGTTCAGGAGATGTTTTACTGGAGAAGTGACCTAATTTACAGGAGGTTCTGCTTCCCCAACATCTCTCACCAAAGTGCATTTTTATTAGCAAGATACATATCTTTAATTTTTTTTTTTCTCCAGCATAATTTTAATGGAATCTTGGTAGCTAAAAGCTGGTATTGAAAACAAATACTCCATTTCTATTCAGGACTTTGTTTCACTAAAAACTTGAAGAGATTTTATAGAAATATTCAGAGGATAAGTATATTAAACTGCAGCTCCCTCCCTTCCTACCTCATCCCTGCTTTATCTTTATTAATTGTAGAACTCCTCTCGGATTTGAACAGAGTTTCTCTCTTCTGTGGTGCTGTTCCATGTTCCTAAGACCTGGAGCCATTAATTTAATATCCAAATAACTGGAAATTAAAAATGGGGTGTTCCTGTTAGCAGCCCTGGATTTTCTGTACTGTCCAGTGCCTCCAATGTGCTCTTCTGCTTCAGCACTTTTGGCTTTAACAGGTATTAATTTCTGATTTATTTTGCATAGCCTGATGGTTTGGATGTTTGTGTTTTGTGGTTTTTTTTTGCTTAGTTCCTTCATTTAAGTAAGTATGAGGAGAGTTGGGAAGAGAGTATTTCCCAGCTTAATAATAGGAATTACATTTGTTACAAATTAAAAACAGTTGGGGCAAGCAGATATAATATAAAAACACTTCAAAAATGCAAGTAAACATATATAAATGTATACCATGGTCATGTATTGAGTAAATTGTGATAGCTCAGTGACAGCTCTCAGGAGCCTCAGCATCCTTGTGGAATTCCCAGCTCCCCACGGATGAGTGATGATGCCATAGCTCCTACGAGGGGACAAAACCCAGGAGCCACAGAAAAGGGTCACCAGCACTGCGTGCAAGTTTGGGACAGGAAGTGAAGTAGAATAATTTAGCTAATTAAGCCAGGAAAGAATTTAAAAGGACAGAACGTAATTACTGATGATGGATTTAAGCCAGAACGTTGAGACTGGAAACAATATGCTTGTGTAAAGTGCCATATTTAATTAACAGGGGCAGCTTAGGTATAATATTTACATATTTGTAAAACACTCCAGGAGCACAGAGACTCTTTTCCATCAAGTGAGACCTCTGGTGCGGTATTGAATTACAAGAAAAATTGAATTTACAAGAAAATCTCCCCACTTACCAAGTTAAGCATTTTGCAGAGCTTGGACGTCATTTGAGATTCTGAATTTTGCTACTGAGCAGGCCTTGCTCTCATAACCTGAGGAAACCCAGCCAGGGCACTGCTTCAAGCTTCACTTTCAGGCAGCTTCTTTAATAAAAGGAGAAAATGGAGACAAATCGTATTTTTGTCTTTTTGCAGCTCTTCTCCAGCCTTTAGCAGCATCAGGAAAGTCTTTGAGTCTCCCCTTCCAGGCCACAGCTGCCCCCAGCCACAGCCAGAAGGGCTGAGCCTGAAGTGACAGGAATTTCAGCCTGGAATATCAACAATTCAGAGCATCCCTACCTGACCAAACCCATCAGGCCACCAACCCCCTTGCCCCTTAATTCCATTGGAATATTTGGCCTGGTGACTTTGGCTCTGCCCAATGCAAAAACCCCAAAGGCCTCCAAGAGCCAAGGAGATTCCCCTGAAAATTCCCGCATCCTGCTCCTCATGGGATGGCAAAGGAAATCCTTCCCCCCTTCCTGAGTGAGTGCATTAATTACCAGGGTGATGAATGGTGTTCAACCTATGTAAATAAATGTGTGCAGGGGCTCCAGCCCAAGGAAAGTGCAGCTCCGTTTCAGCGGCGTCGTATTTCATGGAGTAAAAGTTGTGAGGGAAGAGGAGTGATATTTATGGAGTGCAAAGCACTGTGGGATTTTGTGGGAAACCACATATATTCAGCTTGTCAGAAAACATCTTAATATTTACTCTTACAATCCCTAGGCTACTGCTTTCTAAACCTAAAGCTTTCATTAGCCCATTTAGCAGATATAAAACATTTGGGAGCCTGGCGAAGGCGTTACTTTGGGGAGTGGCATTTTTCACAGCAAAACGATGATACCTTTGCATCCCCTCATCCTGCAGCAGAGCCTGCTCCTGCAGCTGAGCTGCTTTATCCCCTCAAATTCATTCCTGGCTCCACATTTCTCCTCCCAGCCTTTGGTTACTCCAGACAAACCCGTCAATCCTGTTATTTTCCTCACAGAAGGATACAAATTTTGGGGATGTGCTTCCCCATTGAAACCACCAGAGTGGAGAGTGTTGGCATCTGGTAATCCCAATGGGATGGCTCCTTGCATTTCGTGGAATCACCAGTGGATAAGGTGGTGGTGGTGCCCACATTCCTCCCTTCCCCATTTGCTGCCCCAAGGATGTTATTCCTGATGCCCTCAGCAGCTTCCTCTCTTGATGGCTCGCAAGCCACAGAGAAAAAAAAAAAAACAACAAAACACCCTTTTATTCCCTTCTGTCAGTTCGGGGCTGTGACAATTTTATGATGAGAAGTTTTATAAATTGAAAATAAAGAAGTATTCCTTAAAACCTAAATAAGGATGATATTTGTTTTGGTCAAAATAAATATTTTTCACTCCCGTTGCATGCACAATATGTTCCATTAAGAAAGGTTAATTCTATATTAAATATAATCAAAAACACAACATGGGGCCTGTCATGCTGACATGGTGCAATAGGTACTTTAATACTGCTCAGCAGGAACCCTTGTTATATTTTTTATATGTTAGTAGATGTCTACTTAGAATTGATCAAACCTTTCCTTCTGAAACATATATGCCAACACCTCCACAACACACTATAAACCAGACTCTCAGAAAACAATAATGATGCTTATCAGTCACTCGCCTTGAGTTTGCTTGTGAAAAACCTCTAGCTAGTGTGCTATTGGAGCTCTTAAAACATAGATCTTTTTGCTGCACTGATAATTCACTCACAGCTTGAGATTGATGACTATGTGAAGTCCATAAAAGATGTTACCACTATATTTTCTTCTTATGATTTATTTTATCATGTTGTCAAGGTTTGCAGAAAACAAGAAACAAATCAATGAATGTCATGCTTAAATATTAAAGAAGGCTGTAATACACAATTTTATTCAGATGCCTTATTCAATCTTGCAGCTCTGAAAAGGGTAGCAGCAGCAAAGCTTTTATTTGAATTACTTTTGGAAAAATTAATTTAGTGTGAATGTTGAATTGTGAATGGCAAAAGGGTTGCTAACCTTATTTGTTTAAAGAGGAATGGGGAGTAACTTGGCTTTTTTTGACCAAAGGTTTTGAGAACCGGGGGAAATTCCCCAGCTTTTCAACTCCAGAAACTTTGGAATGGAATTTCTTAATGAGATCATGCTTTCTAAATTAATGAAACGCTGCCTGAGTGAAGGGGGGACTTGGCTGAGCTTTTCAGCTGGATCTTGGTATCAGCAATCCCTGAGTGCTGCAAAGTGGTTGAAAAAAAAAAAGGCTTTTTTTCTTTCATTGCTACAAAACTGAGATCACAGCACACACCTCAGGCCAGGGGAGGAGGGGGACAGGGAGGTAGGGAGGGAGGTTGTGGCCCCTCGCTGCTCCTGAGCTGCCTCTCCCCTCCCTGATGCCCTTCCTGGGCTTCATTATGGCTTGGATATAAGGCAGCAATTAAGCCCAGCTTGATTTCTTCTTAAATTTTTTGTTTGGCTGGTTGTTGGTTTGCTGCTTTTTTTTTTTTTTTTTTTTTTTTAATTCACTGTTCATTCTTGGGAGTAGAAGAAATTCCATCAGAATATTTTGCTGGGATTTTTTTTTAATCTCTTTTGAATATAGTGAGTTTAAAACAATGAAAACACTTGAGCAATCTGTTCACTTCAAAACCACAAAACCCTTTTTTGAGGTTTTTACTCTATTTCCCACCTCTAGGAAGAACTTTAGTGACTATTTTATTCTCTCTAAGGCTGACCTGTCCTACAGGAGCAGACAGGACATTGTGAATGGGCAGCACTTTCTGCCATGAGGGAGCAAAGTTGCCTTTTTGTGTCCTTCTTGCACCATTTTATTGCCTGCTGGTTCTGTAGCTGCACCAAGGATGGGAGTTAAAAAGGAGAAAAAGACAGCAGAAATGATTTTTAGTCCTACATCTCCAGGGACCAAGGGAATTGTCCACGTCCTGGATGTGCAGAGCTCCATCCATCAGCTTCCAGGTGTGTGGAAAGCAAGGAATCCTTGCAAGGATGTTCCCCAGCACCTGGCAGGGTCTGTCACTTGAGTTAGTTATGACATTTGAATCCATAAAATCCATCCTTTAACAAGAATAATTGAGTTTGCTGCTGTTCCTGACTGCTGAGTTCACACTTCTTGTGCTTTCCCAGAGAAGCTGTGGCTGCCCCAACCCTGGAAGTGTTCAAGGTCCTTCATGTGACCACTGAAATGGTCTCTAAGTGGCAGGAAAAGCTGTTTGGGGCTGATTTTAGACGAGTGAGGAATGCTGAAGCTTGAAGACACCTCTCCCGTGGCAAACCAGAAATCCTCCTGCAGAGTCCCTGCTCCATTCCTGCCCATCCAGGGGGACATTCAGGTGGCTGGAGGTCACCAGGGCAGGCTCTTGGTCAGAGTTTCAGTGTGGCCAGTGATGGGACTTCCAATGCTCTCAGGAGACACAGAGGAAATTTTAACAATAATAACTTTTTTAATACTCCTGGGTGATTTAGGGTGGGTGCTCACCCTCCTGCATACAGGGGCTCTGAGCACTCCTTGCAGCCCTCACCCACGAGTTGTTTCTGAAGCCTGGAGAGCAGTGACAGCACTGAGGCTCCCTGCAATGTTTTCATGGATTATTTTCTTACAGATCAGCCAGTCCAGAGGCAGTGGAGACACAAACCCTGCAGGGAAGGGGCAGGACCATGCACTGCTCAGGCTGTCCCATGCTGACCTCCTCTCCAGCTCAGGATGAAGCCACTCAGTGAACCCTGCATTGCTGCCTGAGGCTGTTTTTAATAAAGTTTTATTCATCCATGATGTTTTTCACACTTGGAGATGATAGAATCACAGACTCACAGCGTTGTTAAGGTTGGAGAAGACCTAAAAGATCATTGTGTTCCCCAGCTCTGCCAAGCCCAGCTCTAACCCATGTCCCCAAGTGCCACACCCACACATTTTGGAACACATTTCTGAGATAAAGATGTGCAGAATATGTATAAAAATGCACAGCTTCAGATCACACAGGCTGCTGACCTCCCCAACAAATCCCATTCACAAACCTCATGAATTACAGCCAGGTTTTGGCTGAACTCTTCCCTTTGCTCTGTTTCAAATCTCAGCTCTAAAGAACAATTAAAATATTTTAAAGAACTTTTCCCTCTGCTTCTTTTTAGTGCACACACCTTGTTTTTTCCTCCAGAGGTGGAATTGATATTGAGTGAGGAGATTAGGCAAGACCATTTTTGTCCACCCCAAGGAGATTGGGCAGTGAGAGAGAGGAGTTATTTCTTAGTTAATTAAAGTTGATCCTTTAATTCAGTTTAAGACTCTAAGTACAAATGAAAGGATATTTTATTTGCAACTTTCAAAGTGCATCTGAGGGTATTTATAACAGAGTATTAAAAATTAAGTGTGTTCTATTATGTGTTTTTCGAGTATATTATTTAAACTAATCTTAGAACGATTTATGGAAGAAAAATACTGTAACAAAGGATGCAATTGTAGCAGTTAATTCCCCGCACACTTTGCTGTTTTTATGACACAGGCACAGAGAGAAAACCTGAAGTTGATCAGTTTTGGCTCTCCAGCTTTTCCCCCTTTGCCTGCCCAGCAGGATGTAAAATCACGGCCAGATTAAACCAACATCACCAGGAGCAGGCCCATCAAAGACACCAAATTCTGTCCCCAAGGGAGGCACCAGCACTCCCTGTGCTGAAAACCTTCCTTTCCTCAGGAAACCACAGGCTCCCAGATGGTTTGGGTGGGAAGGGACCTTAAAGCTCATCCCATCCCACACTTTGCACTGTCCCAGGCTGCTCCAGCCTGGCCTGGGACACTTCCAGGGCCACCAGTGCTTTGAGGAATCCCTCCCAGTGCCTCAGAACATTCAGAGACTTGAAAGCAACAGAAAATTATTTTTCCTTTTTTCCCCCCATTTATTTGTTTTGGCGACGGCCCTGGATACAATTTACCCTGGTGCAGATGGCAAACTCCAGCCCCATGCCCTGAAATCCCCTGTGAGCCTTTGGTGGGGCTGCCAGGATGGCCCCAGCCCTGTGCTAACTGAGAGCCCTCCTTCCAGGCTTCAGCTCCTGCCTCTCTGCCAAGGTCTGACTGGAAGTGCTGATTTTTCCCAGGCCTGAGTAGCTGGTTCAGCTTTATTTATTTTTTTTTTTTCTTAATTTTCTTTGACATGTGTTTTTTAATTGTGGCGCATCTCAGTTGTTCAGACAGGGCTGGATGGAAAAAAAAAAAAACCCAAAACTTATTTTGCATTTTTCAAAAGATTTTCAAGACAATTTTTCTTGACTTTTATTCACACTGGGAAAGCTGATTTGCACAACAGCAGCCCACAGGCTGTGCTCATAAAAATAAAATCAACCCAAATATATTGTTTTTAGTAGAATTTAATTCTGGGGTACGAGATTGTGGGTTGAGCTGCATTATCACTGAAGAGAGGCTTGCTTCTTTTGACATCTTCCTCCTTAAAACTTCAAATAATGTGAACTCTACATGGCTTTTTGCTATCACTCACACATTTGGAGACCTCCTTGAAGATGCAGTTAACAAAAGAGAGGAAGATCCCTGGAAAAGCTTCCATTTGTGTTGGAAATTGTTACTTGAACTTTTCAGGAGGTCACCTGCATTCCCCAGCCCCTCTGGAAAATCCGGGCAAGCTTCCTCACACTGTTCCAGTAGGAAATGTTGTGGTAAAGATCAAGCAGCACAGTGCTGTAACTTGCTAAAAATGCCTTGGGCTGCAGCTGTTTCATTGCACACACACATTTATTAAAAATTTACCTGGAATATTCCTCCTTGTGCTGCTTCTCCTTCAAAAAGCTGGACTGCAGCTTGTGCCTGGCCTCACAGTGCCTTAAAATACACCCTGAAAATACAAACTGTGTGTTTTGGGATATAAAAATGCTCCTGTTTAATGGAATAGCTGATGGATTGCATCACTGCTTGGATGGGGTTTGGCCTGGGCAGTTCCAGGTGCTAAAGCAGGTGTTAACAAAGTGCTTACAGGGGCGAGAGTTGAAGGTGAGGTTTTGATCGTGCTGATGGCAAAGACAAATTCCCTTTGACGTCATCAGGCCCAGGATTTCCTCCAGCATTTGGGAGGAGATGCTGTGCCCAGACACAGAGGCATTGCTTGGACCTGGCAGCTCTGGGGAGCTGTAAGAGGGAAGCTTTCCCGGATGCACTGAACTGTTAATCGCCCAAAATTTGCCATTAAAAAATCACGGAATCACTGAGGGTGGAAAAGACCTTTGAGCCCAAGCTGTGCCTGATTCCCACCTTGTCACCCAAAGCCCTGAGTGCCACCCCCAGGAGTTCCTGGGACACCTCCAGGGATGGGCACTGCAACCCTCCCTGGGTACTGCCAAGGCCTGAGCCCCCTTTCCATGGGGAAATTCCTGCTGTGCCCCCCTGAGCCTGCCCTGGGCACTGCCAAGGCCTGAGCC
>VZUI01085142.1:0-21946 GCA_013401135.1 Cettia cetti
GGGGGGGGGAAGAAATGAGTGATGAAAGAAATAAGAAACACTACCCCACCCAGTTTTAACAGCTGGGCCATTATCAGAAAGCATCCACCCCCCTCAGTTACAAGAGATAAAGAAAAAAACCCCACATTTCCCCAACTGCTTTCAACAGATGAGATAGAATACACATTTTTTTGGTTCCATAACCCAAGACATTAAACTTGCAAAGTTGTAATTTATAGTTTTTATCAGTATTTTTTTAATGTCTCTGCAAAATGTTTATTTTCTCTTAATGGCATTAAAGTCCTAAGTGAATTAAGACAACTGGAACTTTAGACCACCATATTTTATCCTACATTCTTCTTTTACCGTCAGTGTAAAACAGTTGCAAACTGCAATATTAAGAAAATTATTCAATATTTTGTTCACATTTTCATGAATGGTATTTGTTACATTTCAAGGAAGTAATTAATCCAAAGACAGTGAATATAAGAATGAGTCACAAACTTTCTGAACACAATAACTCTTTTAATTTCTGTCTTACTATACACACAAATAAGATAATACCTGTCAGGGTGACACTAGAATTCTTATGACATTGAAGTGTATTGCTTAAATTAAAAATGCGCACTCTTCTAGTCATTAATGAATTGGGAGGCAAAGAAATTATGAATTGGTTATTGGCTTCTTGTCAGTTTTTGAATAGAGGAGAGTAATTTAATTGTGAGTGACAGAATTAGTGGCTAGGTATTTGACAATTGTAAATTTATGCAATTCAAGGAATTGTGATCATACTCTCAACCCAAACAGATCTCCAGTTCATTTAAAGAAATCATAAGCAACAAAGGTGGTAGCTTTTAGTAGAGCTGAGCAAGAGATATGTTCTCTTTCTGTTAACAGATTTTAAACACATTTCTGTTGTCTACTCTGAGGAAAACAAGATTTCAGAAGTCTTTTTATAAAAATTCTTCCAAGAAAACATTCTTAGATTAGCTCAACCTATAAAGCACTTGTAGATTTATGGAAGAGGCAGGGTTCAATTCTGTATTATATTGATTCTTTGACTATCTATACAAATTGAACTTGTATAATAGAAGAGCTTTGGAAAATGGACCTAGATGAGAGAAATATTCAAAAACTTGCATGGCATTTGTAAGACTGTAACCCAGTCCATATTCAAATTTACTTTTCTTTTAATATCAAATAAGAGTCTTGATAATGGCAGCCATAAAATCAGTCTGGTTTTGATTGGATTTCTTTTCTGGTTTGAGGAAACACCTAAAAATTATTTTCTTTTCACCAGAGATTTCCAATTTATAAGACCATAGCAGTTTTTAATAGACCCTAGTTCCCACAGAAAATGTATATGTAGCAGAATTTCTTAGAGAGCAGGGGCATGGTCTGCTCCTGAATTAGGGTGGGCAACCCAGCTTGGGCTCAGTGGGCCTGGGCCCCTTTTGGCCTAGGCCCAAGGACAGGCCTCAGTGGCGCAGTTAAAATTAACTAGACTTGTGGCGCAGTTAGAAATTATGTTAAGGTATGGGGAAAAGATAGTAAGTTAATTAGGAGGTGATTGGGATAGCTGGTAATCTGGGCACTTTAGCTATAAGGTGTGAAAAGTAAACAATGTTTATTTACATTCTTGTATGCAGCACGCCAATGAGGGAACGCTTTGCTTTGTAACCAATATTAAACTGTATAAAGGCTGCCATTTTATGAGGAATAAAGGAGAACGTATGTTGCCACATTGGTGAGATTATATTACTCGGTCTGGCTCCTCAAAAATATTGGGGTACTTCCCTCTTCATGTATATATGAACTAATTTCTAAAATACAGAAGTTTAGGATTTGCAAATCCGATGTTGACAGTTTGTGTGAATTCTTTGACTGCAGCAGTTAATACAGGCAGAAAAGCTATCGTACATTTTAAAAGTGAGGGTTTTTTGTTCTTTATGAACATATATTCACATAATTTTAAAGTAAAATGTACCCTAACATTTTCTAATTTTTAGTAACTCTTAATGTTCAAAATCAGAGATAACTATTCAAGTTTTCCAAATTATTCAAATGCTTTATATTATTCTTAAACTACAGGTAACCTTTGGCAATCAATATAGTTGCAATCCTGCAATTGGACACCACAATGTCTGTTTGGGCCTTTGCTCTTTGAGCAAGATAGCCTGGGGCAGACACTGAACTTATCTTGATTCACATAAAATAATTATGAACACAAGAACCACTTAACAGTTTCTTCTTAAGTCTTGCTCCCAGACAGTTATTTTTCTGCTCTTTTTAATCCCCTCTTCTCCACACACAGTAGTACAGAATTTAAAAAAAAATCTCAAAGTTTATTAATAAACCAAAGAATAGAAACTCCATAAGATGTTTTAAAAGCAAGATGGACTCATTTATACAAATGAAAGGCTTGGGTGCTTGTCTTTAGCTTTTAGAGAATTATGAAAGGCATTATTTTCTCATGAAGATGTATGAATACTCTCATGGTCCTCACAAATCCCTAGGGAGATGAAGTAAAAAAAGCTTTCCTAAAATGAAGAGATAGAGAAGGAGTACTGAAATTTCTGTTTTTCTTTCTTGCTCTTACACTGATGGTTGTTACTGAATTGGAATTGTATATTTCACACGGAGTGTGGTCTCAGATAGAAGAGTGGTATAATTGAACACCATAGCCTTTTAACTCTCTCCTACTGAGAGATAGTTTTGCAGTCCAAATGAAGATATTTCTTTTCTGTATAATCTTGGACTTTAGAGACATTATCATGCATGTATCTCTCTCTCTATATATATATAGTGAATCTATCTCTAAATTCCTTGAAATGTAAGCAGATAGATAAAACATTATGGTGCTTAGAAATGTACTGCCTAGAAATGAAAGATCCACCTCCCAAAATGAAGCACATAACATTGGCTTAGATACCCAGGTAGCCATAATACTGGATTTGCTCCTATATAGGCAAGTGACAGCAACATTGCCCTGAGTTGGAGGGACATCTGAGTCAGACAAAGGACAGCTGAAATTGCCTCTGAGGACTATCTCAGTAGGTGCTATGGTGAAATGAGTATTTTAGAAATTAGGGTCCTAAAAAGTTAGAAGAATTTAATAAATTCACATTGAGACAAAAGCAAAGTAATGAAAAACACTCTTATCAAGCTCAGATAATTCAGACTATTTAATATTTAAGTTTTAAATAAACAATTAATTCCCTTTAGGATCTGGTTTTTTTGTTTGTTTTTTTTTTTAATTGACATCTCAGATCAGCTATTACTAAAAAAGTTTAGATTTCCAGAATTCAGACACATCAGCGTTTCAATCCTCATCTGATTTTAACAATAGAGTGGTGAATAGAAGCTCTTTGCTTGTTCCATAATTTAGTAGTTTGGGAACCTGTCTGAGATTTCAGAAAGTATTTAGGTTTGTGAATCAAGCTCTTAGACTGAAGTGACTTAGTTTGCTTCAACAACTGCATTGGCAAGTGCTCTCCAGTATGGGATGAAAAATGCCCTTGAGAGATAGGTGCTAGGAAGTTATTTCACAGTGACAGCAGGGATTATAGTCAGAAAGATTTTGCCTGAAATCTTAGTTGCCAATTTACCCAAGGCAGTTTAGCTGGGTTGGTGATATGTGGGAGGTAAGCAGCAGTATTACAAAAAATGGGTGAACTTTCTTTTCTAAATGCCTGAGCATTTAGTTAAGAACAAGAAAAAAAAAAGTGAAAAAAACCCCAAAACAACAACAAAAGCTCCCAACCCAATTCAAACAAAAACCTCCAAGTTAAACGTAACCCAAAGGACTCTTAAATGTAAATTATCACATCATGAAGAAGCAGCACAAAATACACCAAAAATACACCACAGAGGCTGGGTAGAGATAACGACCATGTTACTTACATGTTCATCCTCATTAATATAATCTTTTAAATCAGTAAGGTTAATTCCATTTCTGAGACTCAAAAATTTGGAAAGTAATCATGAGACTTTGTTTTAGAAAATATATAATAAATAGATTGTTTGCTTCCATAAGAAATTCCACTTTCACATCTGTATTGGAATATGTTTATTTATTTAAATAGAGGAGTGAGTATGAGTTTGCAATTTCCATAAAGGCCTTGTTCTGGCATAGTGGAAAGTGATGAGGACTGTCCAGCAATCAAGATCTCAAAAATGTAGCTAAAAAAATTCTGATGTCTTTAATTCTGAATGTGGACAGCTACTAATATTTAAGTCAAAGCCTCCACTCGCTATGGTGACAGAATTTTTGATGAAAGTCCTAAAATAAATTTCTTAAGCTTTTTCATTTTTTTCTGTATAGCTTGCCAAACTCAGACTTTAAATTTGAAATATTTCATTTATAGATATAGATAGCATATTTTTAGTAAAATTAAAGCTGTAGCAGTGCTGATATTCCACACACTTTTCTTTTAGGAAGGAAAATTACAAACCTCCTACACAGACACAGATAATTTTTTTTTTAAATAATTTTATATCCTATCAAATCCAGCCCATTTAATATGTGTGTTTTTTCAGTAGTTTTGCAAGTATAATTTTATAATAGGCCAAACATTCACTACATAAATGCCATTTTATTCCTAATAAAGGTATTATTTCAAAGGAGCAGGGTCCTGACTCCACTGTACTCCTCATCAGTTTTCCAGCTCAGGCTCCTCTCTGGAACTCAGTGACACTACAGTCACAAAGGTAATGAGGTAGTCTCTTGTGGAAAAGATTTTCTCAGGACTCTAAGGTACTCCAGTTAGTTTCCCCAAAATGCATTGCTTGAAGAGAATGATTCTTTGACTCTTCATTGCCCTGAGGCATTTGCCAGGATAATGAGACCAGTCATTCATTTCCTAAGGCAAACTAGAATCTGTGGAGTGCCAGTGAACCATGCATCTCTTAATGTTGTCCCAGGGAGAGCTGACTGGTTACAGGATGGCAGCTTTCCTCCTCATTTCCAACTGCTATATTACACTAAAGACAGATAAAAATACATTAGATACTTCTCTAACATTATTTTCTCTTGTAAGAAATTGCTGCTCTTGCTGCAGAGATGTTAAGGGTTCCAAAGTGAGAAAAATAGTCCAACATGTTTATAAAAAGTTGTAGAGTTACTGAGACAATCTCTCCATTACCAAGAGTTCTAATAACAATACAATAAAGCAGCTTAAAATTTTAGGCGCAAGAGCATAGCAACAATTTTCCATGTCTGTAATCTATTAATAAGGCAAAATAATTCAAGAGAATTGAGAGGTGCCATCATGCTGGTATTACTTGTCATGTACTAAGATATAAAATTGAAAATCCCCCAAGAAAGTTTTCTCTCCAGTTTTGAAATAGTGTCAAAAAATAGGTAAAGAATTAACCATTGTTTGGAGATTTTGATTCAATTTCTGAGAAAAATTCTCCAGCACGTTTGTGAAGGTTGTTTGGCTGTGGTGCCTTCTGGATTGAGATGATGCTTTCACTGCTATCCATGTTGAAAAGAGCACAAAGTGTGGCACTTGCTTCAACATGCTCATAATAATTTCAGCTTTACATTAAGATGATGATAATTATTATAATTAAATCTAATGCTCCAGCTAGCTACTAGGACTGGGCCAATCTGTTTTCCACAATGAACAATTTGAGAAATTTTCTTTCTTCATGTCTCCCTGGGCATCAGTGATTTACTGCATTTGAAGACAGACAAGATCTGGTGGGAAATATTTGGGTATCTTTGTTTGGAAGCTCTGCTGGTGAAGTTTTCTTAGAGATTGGCAGGAAAGAGATTACTTAGACTGGAAAATGGAAATAGAGGGAGTCCAAAATGGTTCTTGGTGTTCTTGGCTTACTTGGCAAGAATCTTAAAGTGCTTTTTAAACTTTTCCAGGAAGGAATTAAAAGGTGCCGAAAGAGTTTAACTCAAATTATATAGTTGCAATTAATAACACAAGAGTTTCTTTGGTTCTTTTTTTGCTCTTATTTTCATTTCTATTAAGCACATTTAAACATAAACAATAATCCATATGAATTCATATACGTAACTGTGTCTTCACACAAGTCTTTTGACTCAGTGAATCCTAAGGAACCAATTGTTTATTACACTAACCTAATATTCCATTATGGTTTTGGCTGGGATAGAGTAATTTTTCTTCACAGTAGCTGACATGGGACTATTTTATGGATTTGTTAATTGTTGACAACATAGGGAAGTTTCAGTTATTGCTGAGCAGCCCTTACAGAGTGTCAAGGTCTTTTCTACTCCTCACCCTACTCCACTGATGCCTTTTTCATGGCATCACCTCCTGTAAGGGGGCTCAAGTGCACAAGGAGTTGGGAGGTGACACAGCTGGGACAGCAGACCCCAACTGACCCAAGGGATATTCCATACCTTAGAACATCATGCTGAGAATATAGGTGGGAGGAAGAAAAAGAAAGCAGCAGGTGTTTTATTTGATGGTGTTCGTTTTCCCAAGGCACTGTTATGACGACAGAACCCTGCTTTCCTGGGGATGGCTGAACACCTCCATGCCCATGGGAAACAGGGAATTAATTCCTTGTTCGGCTTTGCTTATTTGTGCCACTTTTGCTATTTTTTTTTTTTTTAGACTGTCTTTGTTGGAACACGAGAACTTTCTCACTTTTATCCTTCCTATTCTCCCCCCCCAACCCACTGCCACACAGTGAGCAAACAGCTATGTGGGATTTAGCTGTCAGCTGGGTTAAACCATGACAAACAACCCTATTAACTTCATATGTACAAACAGCAACAGCTTGAGCAAAATTTTGATCTTAGTGTAGTGAGGTGCAATCATGATAAAAGCTGAGGGTTTAAAATACAATTTATTAATATATAAATATGATAACACTTGAGAATTTCCAAACCTCTAAACACTATCATCAAAATAAGCTTGTTAAGACATACCAAACCTGATCAAAATTAAATAATCTTCTATGGAAAGGAGAACTAAAACAAACTAAACAATCAAAAACTATTTTGTTTCTTAATAGTCTTTTGTTGGTTGCTTTTCTTTTCTTTTTGTATTTTTTTTTTAATTATTATTTTGTTTTCAGTGAAAGCCAAAATGTTACTTACAGATTTTTCTATGTCCTCTCTTATAAATTTAATTTTACTGGTAGTGCTATAAATAAATTTTAAACAGATATAAGTGAAAGGGTTTTTCTATAACTGCAAAAACTTTAGCTTGCACATTTTGCTTGCAAGTCCTGAATCTTCAGATTTTGCTTAGCAGATTTTTGAATGCCTTCATCCCATATAAATACTAGTTATTTTACTTAATAGATGCTCTCATCAGCTCTTAGGGAAAGACTACATGCTACACATGTATTAAACTCTGGAAATCATTTAATGCTTAATTACTTGTTTACTTTGAATATTTTTGCACAAAGTTAAATCAGTAGCTTTTACATAGTGAAAGTATGTTTAATAACTAAATATGAAAACCCACATTTAGCTTTGCTAATTTTTCATATTAATATTTTTAAGTGTGCCTTTTTCCCCCCATTTCATTTGTAAGAATTTAAAATACAGTAACTTTTCAGTAACAGTTATGAGTTAAGTACTAGGGTTGTGTAAACTTTACAGGATCATTCTCACCGGTAAATGAAATAGTCACATACTTTTGTTTTGTTCACAGACACCTCTCAGGCAGGGATTCTTTATGACACAGAAGGCAGAAGAAATTTATACAGATACTTTACAAACTAAATTAATTGAAAACCAAAGAAACTAGCAAGTTACAGACTCTATAGGTAGGGAATTGGACAACAGGCAGTACTTTAGAGAATGGTGTGTAATGTACTCAGACTGGCCGTCTGTCAAAAAGGGTCTACCTTGAGAATTGAAACTATCCTCACCATATCTACTGATATCATAAAGCTGAGTGGTGAGGTGAACACCTCACTTAGAGGATGGCTAGAAGGGAAAGCCACCTAACAGAAATACCTAAATGGGCTGAAAGAACAGCATGAAGTATAACAAAGGCAAGAGCAAAGTTCTGCACCTGAGTCAACATAACCAGAGGTCAAATTACAGTCTAGGATCTGTGTGGCTGTGAATCAGACTTGATGAAAGGGAAACAGGAGTCCTGGTAGACAACTTGAACATGGGTTAGCCATGCAGTGCTTAGCAAAAAAGACAAATTAGCTCCTGGGTTGCACCTGCAGGGCTGTTAGTAGCAGAGCTATAAATGGGATAATCCCACTCTCCTCAGTGTTAATCAGGCTGCGCCTGGGGTGTTGTGGCTAGTTTTAGTCCGGGCAATTCAAGAAAGATACAGTCAGATTGTCTGTTCACAAGGAGCCACACAGGGAAGACAAGGGGCAATGGGTAGAAGTTGCACTGGGAAAAGTTTCATGTGTACAGAAGAAAGGAACAATCACTCACTGGAACAACTTCTCTGACATAGTGTAGAACCCATCATTGGAGGTTTTCAAGATGTGAATGGACAGATGGTACTAGATAATCTCATCTAGGCACCTGTTCCCACGGAAAGTTGAACCAGATCATCTTTTCAGGTTCCTTCCAACCTGGGGTGTTCTATAATACTGTGAAAAAAACCACAAACAAATAAACAAATAAAACTTCAGCTGTTCCAAAATTTCTCATGCTCTAAAAATTTTAGAGGCTAAAATGTTTTATACGAAACCTTGGCAAGGCTCTTTTTTGCTGCTGCATTTTCTGATATTAAAGAGAAGCATAAAGGTTCTTTGAGGCAGGGAAAGGAATTTTGAAGAAACAGGTTTTTTGCTGCCACATAGTCACTAAAGCTGTTAAGCTACTTAGGATGGGATGGAAATTGAAATTTTATTGAAGCCGATGTATTTCACAGACATAACAGTTTCAACAGGAATGGTAAACAGGATGATTTCTTAGGAAAACTGTCGATACCCCAGTATTTCTCAAGAGATTATAAAACAAGAATTCAAAGGCAACAGACCAAAAAAATTGAATTTAAAAGGCAATATTTCCAGCCTGAAAATGGATATTCTCACAAAACAGATCCTCAAATGCATTTAATGTTTTTCTTGTTGTTTCAACGTAACAATATGTATTTTAAAACATAATTTTGTGAAATTACCTCGAGATTGAACACTTGGTCTCTCAGGAGCTCTAATACATTATTGAAACTGTCAACTTAGCACAGAATTGGTAATACAACACAAGAGTTACTTGTTTTTAACACAGCTATGACTTCCACTCTTATGAGGCTGTGCCATATCCTGAGATTTCTTTTGGAAAGGGAGTAGGGGGGAGACTGCTTCTGCCTTGCCTTTTGATTAAAACTAGCCTGTTAATATGTCATCCTACATAAGAAACATTTTACAAACAAAAATTGCTGGTTTTGCTGTTACCATTAAGAGATGTTCTCTCATGTTGGCTAAACCAAGGAATTAGTCTTCTCTAGCTCACAACTACTGTCCCAGTACTTCCACACCTAACAGGCTAGGAGATTGCAAAGAGGGACAATTGCAAATCTAATATATATGTGACATCAACTTTCAATTATTTCATTCAATGTAGCTAGAAATCTGTAAGGACTTTTTTATTATTATTACAGAAAACTGACATTTATTCCTTACATTGAAGCAAGGACAATATTAATGTTTATTTTCAGTGCCTTTATGGACCTGCCTTGCATGACCCTACTGCTTGTTCTATCTTCTGCAGAGTGGAAATTCGTGACATTTTCCAGGTTAGCAAGGAATCATGACTTTACTAGCTTCAAGGGTTTAGCTCAGGAAAGTGGAAAGGTGCAGTTTCTTTGGCTGCATGCCCACAGACTCCGTACCGATTTTGGGAGATTGAAGGGGTCAGTCACCTCCCGTGCTGTAGAGCACAGAGGCAAAGTAATTTCTTCAACTGAGCATTTCAGCAGGCATTTCGGCAGGTCCAATTTAATATACAAGTACAAGTTAGTATACAGATAAGGTGAAAAAACAAAGAACTCAAGGAAATGCAAGGTTCTTGCCCCTTCTCCTTCAAAGGGAAAAACAGGGATGGGAGAAAAATGGCTATTTCTATCCTCTCTTAAATGTGCCTAAATAATGCAAAGAGGTTAAAGAGGAAAAGGAGACTATAACTATTTCTGGATTCAAAATTTATATGAAGGGCACAGCCACTCACATGTCATCACATTGGAATTTGAAGGTTTAAATTAAATGATCACTATTTTGTAACTTCATAATAATAATCTAAATATAAAGATTTTGTACAACACAATCTCACTAGTTAGGCACGTCTAATTCACAAAAAGTACAGAAACTGAAGAAAGAGACACCTTCTCTAATTTTCCCTTCCTCCCTCAAAGTCATTCACTTAAAAATCATATACCCAATGGTTTACCATAAGGTCATGAAAAAAAGACATAACAGATGTAATATTGATCATTTTGCCTAAGGTTTTTTTTTTCTGGTTGGTGTCCATACACCACAGGTGGATTTTTTTGTTTTTTAAATTCACTTCTTTTTCACAGCTTGACATAAGAAATGTACTATGAATCCAAATATACCTGCTTTGATTATGCAATTTGTGTGATCCAGGCAGTTATATTCATCTCTCTGATGGTAAAACATTATAATGTATCTTAACTGATACTTAGGAAATAAACGTTCTTGGAAAAATGCAAGCCTCTTGAAGCTTTGAATTTCAGCTAAAGCTTTATGTAGTCAAATAAAGCAATTAAACTTCAGTGAAGGGTTATAAAATCAAATGATGATGCCGTGAGTTTCAGTGATATAATTTGCAGGTGGCATGAACAATATGCTCTGCACAGTTGGTAGCCTGGATAGACCAAATGGAAGAAAAGAGAAGTTAATGCTCTTAAGATAAAAATAAAATCACTAAAGGCAGCTATAAATAGAATTGTACTGGGCTAGGAACATAAAGGATAAACATCAATTGTTCAGATAACTGTGCTCTTCATGGCAAGATCAGTTACATTCATCACAGTCTTAGAGCAACAGGATTTTCTATTAAAAAACTGATTTGATATTTGCATGATAAAACTCATTTTAGTTTTGTATTTATTTTCCATATGTTAATGATTCAGAATTATCAAAATTCATCCATTTGATATCCATCTAAGGTCAACAATTCTCAAACATTTTTCAAAAGAGGGCCAGAGAGCAAGTTTCAGCAATATTCTGATAATATTCCTGTAATGAAAGTCTCTGCATAATGTTAAATTGTGTGATTAGGTATAGAACTTGCTGTGCAAAAATAATACAAATTTTACTCTTGTTCATTGCAGCATCAGTATATTGCTCAGGGAGCAGCCTGGGCAGTTGTTCTATTGCCTATTATTTATATGATGCAAAATTCCCTTGACTTGAAAAAGGGACTTGCATCATTGACTTCAATGGGATTTGACAACAATGATACACCAGAATGTTGCATATTCAAATGGGTCAGAGACAGAGCAATCTGTTTTGCTCTCAGCTGTGCAGTTACCACATTATTGCTACACAGATTAGAATTCATTTCCTTCCAAACAAAACATGTCCACACGAGCCAAAATTGCATCCTTCTCTTTAAAACAAACAAGGACCTCTACCCTCAATTTTTCTTTAGGATTGCATAATAATTTTTAAATGATAAATCTGAGTAGTTTTGACATCAAGAAGAAAATTGATAGTTCCAAGCCAGATGTAGATATAATCAACTCAAAACAGTTGACACTAGAGACTATTTTGACCAGATCAAATAGACATATTGCATACATAATTATTTTATATAATAATTATGTGTGAATATATATATTTCCACAAATCCAAAATATTTTGTACTGAAGTTATGTGTTAATTAGGAAAGCATAGACACAGGCACATATTATGTGTTAAGATAGTCTTACTGGAGGGAGATGAAAATAAACCTCTTGAGTTTCATTTCTATCTAATTGCAGTTAAATAAAAATAGAAAGATGGAGTAAATGATGCAAATTGCTATTGGATGTGCACAATAAAATACAGTTCATTTCAGTGACGAAGCATAGGTCAGCAAAAATCACAACTTGTTACAGATGTCAACTGATGTCAACACGTATGAATGACACTGTACATGATAAGCAGTCAAAGGACTTCTTAAACAACATGTCGACAGGCTTACTGATGCAATTTTTTGTCTTCCTGAAATTTAGGAAAAGGAGAAAAAGTAATGAAAAAACCCTGAAGTTCATTTTCTTTTTTATAAAGCACTATTTCATTAGAAGAAAGACAAATTTAGAGCATTTTCAATGCCCAACACTAAGGTGTTACCTACTGCAGATTTCTGTCAAGAAACAGGATTTACAAAATGGAGAGTAATAAAATTTTTCAAAGAGAAAAAAAAATAATGAAAGTAAGAAACAGAAAGAAAAGAATTAGTTTAATGCTTCTAATGCTTTAAAAATGCGTACTGAAAAATAACTTCTCTACATGAAAAATTTCTGAGCTCACTTTATTTCAGACTTGAATAGGAAGTCCAGAGAAAACATTAGATGAAGGGAATCTTCTTCAATAGACTATAAGAGCAACTGAAATTTAATTCTGCCCCATCTTTTCTTTGCTGAACAACAACAGTACCAGTTGACAATGAATTTCTACAAAAATCTACTCGATTATGTATGATCTCTTGGAATGAAGTCACAAAAGCAGACTACATGCAGTATATCTTAACCATTCTTTTGTTAGATGACCTACTGTTTCATAGTGGGGAATAGTATTCTCTACAACAATAAGTAAAACCATCTCTACATCTTTTCTAATTGAAGTAGCTTTGGCCTTCTAACACTTTTTTTTTTTTTTTCAACTTAAGAGCCCAGTGAACTTGCCCAATTTGTTTCATTTATTACCTCATTTATTTGGTTAAAAAAGAACACCTGAATATTCACTCCTGTTTAGTTTAGCTATCCCTCTCTCTTCATCATTTACCATGTCATTATGATGTTCACCTCCTATATTTCCCATTTCTACTCTTTCTCCTCATTCTTTGGGATTATGTCTTTTTCTTTATGCATTATATTTAAGAGGTGATAATTACATATGAAAAGTGCTCCCTTCTTTGACTTATATTGCTATCAGAACATTAACAATCCTCCTCTCTCTGTAGTTGACGCTAAAACTTAAAAGCAGATTTTAAAAGTCTCAAATAGCAAAATAAGAGAATATATTTTTAGAAACACCTGATATGAAAGGAATGAAGCCAGTAAAAATCTTAAACGTGACTGATTCATTTAAACTTCAGAAGCTAACAGATAATGCATGATTAAACTGCATAAGAAAGTCACTCAATTATATTATTATCAATTTCCCTCAAAGGAAAAGTTTGAAGTCATGTGCTGCTTAAAATTCATAAGGACCATAAGACTTTCAAACTATGAAACATTGTAAAGCCTGATACAAGTTAAACTAATGATTAATTCTAAAAGAATCCAGAAACTGATACAGAAAAAGACGAAATCTCTCTGACATTTTGTTATGTTAATGATAAATTCTCCCCAAGAGTATGGACAGAGAAATTGGAAAACAAACATATGTACAATTGTAAAGTCCCTGTTTCTACACAATATCATTTTTGAAAAAAACTTATGTTTCCTTAT
Organism: Cettia cetti; assembly: GCA_013401135.1. NCBI lineage: Eukaryota > Metazoa > Chordata > Aves > Passeriformes > Sylviidae > Cettia > Cettia cetti. The sequence continues at coordinate 13,569 of VZUI01085142.1, forward strand.
TCTCAAACAATATTTTTAATATTTTGCCTTTGTCATTGACTGTTAGATGGGTGTCATGTCTCAACTACAGAAGCTAGATTGGTTTCATATATTCAACAGGAAATAGGCTTATAACAACCACATAAATATATCCATGCATATGTTGTTATATACATTACTAAATACATATGCACATGTAGAGAGAAAGAGAGAGAGAGCAAGCATTCCATGACTGTAGCAAGTTTCCTGAAGTAGGAGCGTATAGGACACATATGAAAAGCTGTTGACCCAAATTTCAAGCAAGTTGCGTGTTTCTAAGTTGAAGGGCTCCTCAGAAGTTACAGTATCATCATACACATGATCTGATAGCAATGTTTGGTCTGAATAGAAAATAATAGCAGTAGTAGTGGTAATAATCAAGCTAATAATGATGATTATGATTATGATAATGATAATAATAGTAGATGTTTGTACCTTGACATGGTCATTGTGGGTTCACGTATATTCAGGTTTTAAGTTTTTAGTATAAATACTGGCATAGCCATTTTAAAAATGCTATTTATCAAGAAGAAAGTATGAGTGAAAACAGATGACAGATGAACACTGGTTCATTACATGTAAATAAGAACAGCAGCTATCATAACATATTCTGTGTAGAAGAAAAAAAACATGACTGACTTTATTGGCTGCATAGCTCACATGTAGGAGACAGCCATATCTGGCCTCTTTGGAAAGCAGTTATGTTTGAAGACATAGTGGAAGAAAAATAAAGTGGGTTTAAAGTGGCATAGGAAAAACCAAATACCAAAAAATAAAAATACAATGAAAGCTTGGTTATCACTGAATCAACTGTTTATCAAGGTAACTTTCATTTTTCTATTAAATATTTTCTGCAATTTTTTTTATCATTGAATAAGCCAACGATTATATAAAATAACTCTAGATTCAGAAATTAATTAAAATTCAGGATTGCTATATCTAACAGTAATGCTCAATGTCATAGGACATCAGAACACCTATTAACATTTTGCATCCCTTCAGAATGAAAGGGAACAGAGCTCAGTAAAGCACTCATAAAAGGTATTGTATAGACAAAGGAAGACCAGGAAATATCAAATATGGGAGTAATGTTTTATAGGAACTGGTGAGTAATTTTGGAACAAAAGAAGCCACTGTCTCTATGGAGATTTACTGCCATCATCTCTGAATTAGTCCTAAAAGTCATAACAGCCTTCTGTCATGCAATTCCCTTTATGTGATCAACGTGAATGTGTCTTCTAAAAAAGCAGGAATATTAAAGAAAAAAATTCAGCATTATTCTCAAATTCCAGCAGTTGGTAAAAAAGAGGATAAAAAAGGTACTTCTCTGGTAACCAAAGCATTCAAGGTTAAATGTTAGACATCTTAAAAAACACTAAGAAACAGATTAAAAAACATGTACTGCATTCACAGGCAGTGGCAGTTTTGTGTTTGTTCTAACAACAGAAGGTAACAATGGCAGATTCTTTGCACATATGAAGATTGGGAGATTTATTTTTTCCTATGACCCAGTTACCAATAATAGTGTCATAATGTCTTCAGCTTTTTGATCAAATGCTTCAGCCCTGGGACACTGCAAACGTAGGAATCCCAGTATGAGTGGTCTAACTGTATTTTAATTATTCTAGAATTGTGTTTTTTTAAGAAATCATACTTTTTTTCCTTCCTGCTCTTTGCTACATGACTAAACTACTCCTGTGAAATTAAATAAATGTTCTGTATGAGGCGGTCCCTTGAGAAACCCAACATATAATTTAGTAAATGTTACAGCTTATCACTTCTAAGTCAAAACATGGGAAATATACTAACAATAAAAATGAATTTTAAAAGATAACAAAATAGAAACCTTGATGTCAGTGAATGCTTTAGTTACCATGGAAACATGTACAACACCAGCTTTGAAAACAGGGTTCCTTTTTTTTTTCCCAATTATTAGTCAGGCCACAAGACCTGAAATCTCTGCTTGACATCCCTACCCAGCTCTTCTGAAATCTGCGTAAGGGAAGAGCATTTAAAACATTTGTTTAGAACAGTCCCAGTTGCCTTCACACTAACTTCCCTGCCTCTAATTTAACCTATTTGTTGACAAAGCAAAACATTTACTGGTCATACCATGGTGGTTTAACACCAGACTAAATTATACTCCAAAACAGGCACTCCCTGTCCCCCACCCCTTCTGGGAGGAGAAGGACAAAGGCAGAGATTATGGGTTAAGATAACAATTTAGTAAAGCAAACAGCAATGGAATGAGATGTGCACACTAACAACAGAAATGTTAATAACAAAAGTATACAAAAAGAGAAGGTGCTTTACACACAAAAAGGTGTTTAACACCTTGACTTAGTTCTGCATTTCTGCTGGCACAAAGACAAGATGTTGGGGAGGGACTCCTGCAGCTAGTGTTTCCTGCCCCTAAAGCAGAGAAAAAAGCAGTGATGGACACATTCCCAAAAGCAAAGTCATCTGAGACAGGTGCTGCTCTGTTGGGCTCAGTTCCTAGCTGGTGCCTCCAGCAACACTTCTGACTGCTCCAGAGTGGTGTGAGTCAGTCCTGCATGGTGCTGTCATTTTGCTACCTCTTCACTATGCTCCTTTTTGCTTAGCTGGATTAGGGCTCCCACCCTCGGCTCTGCTTGCTGCAACAGCCTCCCCCACTGGGTCCATCCTTCAGCACATGTTGATTCCATGTTTCACCACTTTTCTTCAGCACCGTGTCCTGTATCTGCATCTCAGAGAAACAGGGAAGGTTGGAGTGTGGCAGGAGATGACAGAGTCCGCAGTGCTTTTGCCAACAGCCTTCCTACAACTTACTGATTGGCACAACCAAAAAGAACCTTGGTCTGTCCTCTTGACACCCTCCCTTTAGATACTTATAGATATTGAAGGCATCCCCTCTCAGACCTTGCTCTCTCAGCCTTTCCTTGTAAGCTAGATGCTCCAATCCCTTAATCATCTTATTTGGCCTCCACTGGACCTGCTCCAGGATCTCCATATGTCTCGTGTACTGAGGAGCCCAGAACTGGACACAACACTCCAAAGGTGGCTCTGCCAGGGCTGAATGGAAGGGCAAGATCTCCTCCCTCATCCTGATGACAATGCTCTTCCTAATGCATCCCAGGATACAATTAAGGACACAGCTGCCTAGGATTTTTCCTCCCCAGTTGCAGGACCCTTCGTTTGACTTTATTGATTTTCAGAGAGTTCTTTTCCCATCTCTCCAGCCTGTCCTGGTCCTTCTGAAGGGCTGCACAGCCCTCTGGAGTATCAGCCACTCCTCCCAGCTTTACGTCATCAACAAACTTGCTGAGGAGGCATCTGTCCCTTCACAAGTCACTGTTTAATAACTTAAACAATACTGGACTCAGTATTTGGGGACATCAGCAGTGACAGGCTGTCGCAAGAGACACTGAAGGCAACAGATTCAGGCTCCTTTTGCAGGTGGTCAGTGGGTTCTCCTCTATTGTGGGATGACCTCCTCTTTTATACAGAATGTTAGAGGCCAGTTTGATTGGTAATACAAAAGGTAAACTTTTCTACTAATTGGTCATCCCAGAGAGACATTAGAAGAAGGTCCCTCCCATAAGAAAGAATGTAAACATTCTTATATTTACAAAACAATGTTCTTCTGTTTACAAGAAGAAAGCCTGAGAAAGAACCCTTCTTAATATCAAAACAACCAGGCATGAAGCTCAAGACTACAACAAGCCTCCAATTAGATATGTTGCTAGGTTTCAGTGCTGGCTGCTGCTTCTATTCTTGCTGAAATCCATGACAGGCAACACCAAATAAATGGATATTGTAGTCTGCCTGTAAATTCACCTTCTGTGTCTGTAATTAAAAAAAAAAAAAATTAAAAAATCCCTAATCTGTGTTGGAATGTGCCTATTTTCTTAACAAATTACTTGATAAGAATAGGTCAGTATTAGCAACATTCATACATGTATTTTCTCATCATGTCAAGTTGTTTCCATAGGACATTATATATATTGTACCTCATTTTCCTCAGTTCTGTGTGTGACTCAGATAGATTTTATGGATTCATTATTATGGGAAAGCATTATTATTTGTGTTATTACATTTATTTACTTGGATAAGAACCCACAAGGAAAAATAAGTTATGCAGGGCTTCAGATAAACCACACTCAGAAAATATATTATGTATACCAAAAACCAAACAAAACCCCCAATCTCCTGCCTTATAAGATTTCATTTTTTTCTTCCAGTCTAACAAATTAAAAATTTACACTAGTTTTTTCATGAAGATTAAAGCCTTAGATGTTACAGGAACAAGGATTTTGTAGTAGGAAAAAAAATCTTTTTCCACAAAAAGTAGACAGAGATTCTTTATGTTTTGTTTTCATAGCTTTGTCTGGGATGACAAAACTTACGTTTTCCTATGTGAGACTACACTGATTAAAATAAACATGAACACAGATGGTAATATTTGAGCCCTGAAAACATGATATAATCAGAAAGTTCAGTAGAAAATATTGGGTAGAAATTTGAAATCACAGTTGAGAGCAGAAGGAAATATAACAAATGGCCTTTTGAACAAACTTTCTAATTCAATAGAAACTTATCTCTATGTGAGAGCAATAAATTATATTAAGAACTTACGTATATATCGACACAGTTGGGTTTCATAGAAACCTTGCTTCAAACACAGTGTGCTATGTAAAAAAAAAAAGTCAAAATATCCACATTGAGAAAAACTATCAAAATGAGTGATCTGCTGGATAAAAGGGCATGTGGAAAAAAAAAAAAAAAGGAAAAAAAAACAAAACAAAACAAAACCCAAACCAAACCGAAACAAAACAAAGAGGACCAGACCCTCCTACATTTTCAACAGCTATGTATTGAAAAAAAGAGCTACTGGAGAACTCATGGTCAGAAGACCAGGATGAAAATTTGAGTCAAGTAAAGAAACCAAGATTTGGATATTAAGATCTTGCAGAGGAATTGTATTTTAAATCTACCTACATTTAGTTCCATTATATTTTATTTGGTTTCCAAAGGCAGTTCTTCAGTGCAGTGGGTCTGAATTTGTTATTACAAGGTTATTTCTTCAAGAATTTTGTGGTGAATCTACCCACATACCAATGTATTTTGCATTCCCCTCTTGGGTGAAAGATCTAGATGAGTATCTTTGTATTGTAAATTTTGAGTTGTCAATAGAATTCCATGATAGAAGTGAAATGAAATAATTACTTATCCTTCTTCAACATCATATAGATTCAAAATCAGTTGCATTCACATTGTCAAGCACAGTAATGCCTTGTTCCAAAAAGTATTTTTTAGGTGTGACATCATATCTTTCCATAATTAATAATCAGCCTGAACTCAGACTGTTTCCTAAAATACATGATGAAAAATATGATCCAGTAGTATGGACACAGGGAGCAGGTCAATGGAAATAGATGGCTTTAACTTCCTCCTTGCATAGATGCACAGTGTATGTCAGTGCTATTTAATCAAACGTGCTCAATCATGTCCTTACACTGAAGCCAACTAACACTGCAAAAAATCAGCACAGCAGAAATCATGATATTCTGTTCTCATTTAAATTGGAGAAGATGTATCAAAACCACTTCTTCAAAATAGTACCATACTAGCCGACAAGCAAAAGTCACAAATGGGTGGATTTGTGACCAGCACTGGACAAAACCATTCCAAACACTACTAACTTATCAACAAACCTGACACAGCTGATCTTCCCAGGATCATTCCCTGGTACTACTTAGCTTTGCTATGCTAAGGCTACACTGCTTTGAGAAATTCAGTAACAAGCCGTATTACTGTAAACAAATCCTTCATTTGTAGTAGAAACTCATCTAAAGATAATGTTCAGCAAAAGTAGCAGAACACCTATAAAGGTAAAAAGTTTTTAATGTGAGATAGAACCCTGCAATTGGCATGAAGTTTTAATACATTGTGAGAAGAAGAAAACACTTAGAAAAGACTAACAAGAGGATGAAAGCTCTAAGATACAGTTTATATACATTCCTGAGGTTACCAAAAAATCTTTTCTGATACAATAAAACAAAATGCAACTGAATTGATAACACATTAAGACAAAAAATATATATGTTTTACCTCTCCCTAGTTAATTCATATTCAATGGCAGTGAAATGAATCATTAAGAGTCCACTTATAGAATGTCCAAGTAAATTGAGGAATCAGCATTGAAATTACTCCACCATAAAATTTTGGAAGATATTAGAAAAATAAAGTGAATAACTTCTCCTTTTCTGAGCATAGTTTGTTTTATATGAAAGTCTTCATTTCCATTTAAGTTTTGTGTGCAGACCTGATATTTAATAATATATAGCTCCAATCATGGGGGGGGGGGAAAAAACCAAAAACCCCCACAAAATACAGATTTTTGAACATTGCAAAAAATACATATATATTTAAAGAATATATATAAAATACGTTGTCACAATATCACAGAATTATAAAATAATATTTACTAAGAAAGTATTTTATTTTTTTTTTCTTTAATCTTGATTCCTGAGCAGATGCTTGTTATATATTTTGCTGTCCTCTTTGCTAGCATGTGTTTCTATATCTCTTTTTATGGCAGGACCATATAATTGTAGAATATCTTGTCCCATTTCAATCAAAATTGACAAAGTGATGACAAAAAATTCTTTGAATATTTCTAAGACATCTTAATATTGGATTTCACGCTAAATGTGTTGACTGATTATAAATGGAAGCTACATATTTAAGGCATAAATGTCCTCATCTGGACAAATCCTACAAAAACCTTCAAGGAGCCAACTAGAGCAAAGATACTTTATTACTGGCACCTTTGAGGGAATGCAACTAAAAATTTTATTGTGTCTCAGATTCTCTGAGTGAATGATACTGTTTACAAGCACTGTTTCAAACAATGCATATTAAAATACCCTAAATTAAATTTATGTATAGATAGGCTGCACTTCCAACCTTCTTAAATACCAATAAAAGAATCTGGCTACAATTAAATACTTTAATGTCCACAACTGGAACATACACATTTCTTCTTAGTATGTTATACAGGAACACAGGACAAGAACTTCTAATTTAAAATAAATAGAAAAAATCATTCTGAAAAACAGTAAGAACCCTTTTGGGTTTGGTTTTTTTTGGTTGTTTTTTTTTTTTTTTTTTTTTTTTTTTTTTTTTTTTTTTTTTTTTTTTTTTTTTTTTTTTTTTGGTTTTTTTTCTTTTTGGAAAAATCATCCTGCAAAAAAGAATATAGCATCAGCTGTGTGCCTCTTGGTATTTTGGTGTACCTCCACTGTCTATAACAAATAGCAAGCTTGATCTCATGTGGAAGTTGTTAAATGGTGCCTGTCAACTATTCCATAATACATGAGTGGCATATCACTCTCGATTTCCCTTGACAATGCTTACCTTGTGCAGACAGATGAAAGGCTTGGATGCTGATAAACTCACCTCCATCCATACTGATAATACAGAAATCATGCATATCTGTGGACTTTTAATGCTTAACTCTGAAACTGCTTTTATACTTAATGGAAAATTTTGTAAGGCATTTAAAATATAATTCAATGAGGTGGAAAGAAATAGAACAGTGTGTTTCAGAAAAAATTGTGTCATAAGGGCAGTTCAATTCTCCTGGAAACAGTACTAGTTCACATGTCCTGGAACAATCAGTTTTCCACAGGCAACAGCTTGATAAATCCCAAATCACAAATACTGGTGTTTTAGAGCTTTAAGGAGAAGATAAAAACCCAAAACATAACTATGAGGCAGTAATTCTAATTCTGAAGATGATTCTTTAAAATTAAAAAAACCTGTAAAATATTTTGAAAAGAAAATCAGTACTTACCAGAAAATCAGTACTGTATCAGTAGGATGCAAGTAAAATCCAATGAGGTTTTATTTTGACTTTAGTATATTTATTGTGTTTTGTTTTGTTTTCTGTTGGGGTGCGTATCTTTCTCTGGTCAGCCCAGTGTTTGGCTGGACCACCCGGTCAGCTCTGATACGCCTCAACAGAACCTGTTTGTGAGTTCTTGGCTCTGCAGCACCTTGACTTACACTGTCACGGCCGTGGTTTGAAAGAGGGGACTCTCGGAGACATCCGGGGAACAGAGGTTTATTGGGGGGTCACAGGGGAACCCCTTTGCCTCCGGTCCGGTGCCTCAAGAGAGACCCCGAACCTGGGCTGCAGGGGGGTTTTGTCCAAAAGGGGTACAAGGGGAGGATACAAGTTACAACCAATAGTACATTGCAAAGAAACAGATGCCAACAAAATTACCTAAACTCTAACAAATCAAAGGTAACTTGGGAGTGGTCTTAAAAGACACTGTGCCAACTGCTGGCTGAATCTTCTCCGAGGGCAACTT
>VZUI01085145.1:0-25680 GCA_013401135.1 Cettia cetti
ATCTATCTATCTATCTATCTATCTATCTATCTATCTATCTATCTATCTATCTATCTATCTATCTATCTATCTATCTATGTTACCTTAAAGTAACTTCCATGTGCATTTAATCCAAGCTTTCTTCAAAAAATTTAGTCACCACCTCCAGTATATCACCTGGTGATTTTGTGTTACCTATGCTTAGATTTTGGACGATTATGTCAAACAGGTCTGATTTCTGTCACTTTTTGTCTTGATGTGGGTAATATAAGAAAAGGTTTACATGTACACTTGTCCTTACTGAAAGCACACATGTTCTGCAATATTGTTAGATAATATCAGAGTTGAGTGATGAAATTTTGAGCCTGGCCTTTCATCTGTTTCTGCGGCATGGTATTACTTTGAATGTCTGCGCTAAGAGTTCTGTCTTATTTAGGTAAAGTCTTACAAGACAGGGACAGTGTTTTTCCCTTTGTGTCACACAACCTCAGAAACCTTGATGGCATTCAAGAAATAATAAACAATTTAGGGGAATGCTGTAGAGTGATCAGGCACATATGGAGTGTTTCTGGCCCATTTGATGCAGAGGAAATTCTATGCAGGAAGTCAAAGAGCTAGCTAAGGTCAGAGCTGGCATTTACAGAGTATCTGGTAGCTTTCGTAGACACATGTTAAAACAAGTGTTCTTCAGATTCCAGTGGAAACCATCAGGCAGTATGCATCACCTGCTACACACCTACATGTGTGTAGAGACCTTTTCTCAGATACGGCTTGACATGGTTATTTCTCTGTCTATTTGTTTGGAAACTTTCTCTCCAATTTATGGGAAATCATGCTAGACTAGGGGATAACCATATGTTTTGTGATTTAAAAGGGACCTATATAAACATGCTTTTCTCAATTCCTTGCTAATAAATGAATGGATGCACACTTGCACAAGTGCAGTACATGTACAGAACAGCTGTTCTGCTACAAGTTAGGGAAGGGGAGAAGAGCCCAGATGTCCAGAACAGGGTAGTCTGAGCAGTCAGTCGACAGCCTTAATCATTTTCTAGGCAGGGACAACTTGAGAGCTGCCAGAATAACTGCCTGTGGATCTCACCAAGGAGCCAAATACCCTGGCTGAGACTATAATATACAGACCAGCATCTGGGCTCTCTGATTGTCATCAGTCCCTGAGCATGACAGAGAAGGAAGTGGATAATAGTAATTGAAATTCTCACTGCAGCACTTTAAAAGTAATGATTTCAAATATTTTCCTAAAAAAAAAAAAAAATCCAGCAATTAAGAAAATAATTAAACACGTTTTTTGAGAGGGCAAAGGCAGTGCTACCAAAGCATTGTAAGGCTCCTTTTAAGGGGTTGTTGTTCAAGTGTCTGTGAATTATTTGCTTTGCTTAGATGTTTCACTCCACACTGCACTCCTACTACTCAGTTAGGCTTTTATTCTACACATACATAACTTCCATTTATTCCCATAGGCTAAGTCATTCTTATTTGTATGGAGAGAGGTATATTACAGTCAAAGACAAACTGTGGATGTGTGTGACTGCACCTCAGTTTTCTCTTATGTTCCCTGGGATGCTCTTGCATAAAAAACTGATGTATCCATTGGTCATATCTTCAAGAATGCTTGTTCTCTCACAAACTTTGTCATTTCCCTTTTGTGGGCAGTCTTGGATGATGTGAGATCCAGCAGCCTTAGAATGGCTTGAGAGGAATTAGTTCTACCCCTGCTTCTTTACCTTCTGGTGTGTTATAAAGTGGAACATATTAGACACTAACAGTCCTAGCAATAGGTTTCCCATGAAGTTATGTTAAAATATCTGAAAACCTCACCATTCCTGTGTGCTTCTAGGCATTATACCTGGACACACGTACCATGTGTTAGTAGTGAGAATCTGGGAAAAGTTGGCCCTATACAGGGCAGAACCCAGCTGTCCAAAAAGCTGATCTATGGTTGTCTGCATTGCCATTTTATGTTGCTGTCACTTGGCAGTGTCTGAAACTGCATGGAGGTTACTGCTGGGAAGGTGAGGAGAGCTTTCTCATTGTCAGCCATAGGTGTAGGGGCTTACACATGCTGCTGGTTTTTCTATCTAGGGACCTGGGGTTCTGTCTTTTGTGATCCAAACACAAATACTGTTTTATTTTTCTTCTAATGTCTGTAAACACCATACTACAATTTTTTCTAAGAAGAATAGGCAGAAAAACTGAGCAGCTGCAATGTCTAGCCCTGCTGCTCTACTGTACAATTCACCAGCAAAGGGGACCTGAAGATACAGGGATTGATCTCCTCTATATAGCTGGTCCACACAGACGAGAACACTTTTTTACGTATGATTTTTTTTTTTCCTGGAATGAAAGGGGTGGTAGTTGTGATTAATAAGTTTTTGAGCTAAATACCTTGCTTTTATTACGGCCACAGGGGATGAAGCATGAAAAACAGTAACAGCATGCTACAGAAGAGTCATTGAAAGGATCAACTTTCTAATGTTGGATGTTCTACTTAAAAAAGAATTTAGCCCTTGCAGTAATATTTGGTTTGCAATTTTTTCAAAACTATTTGTATTTTGTTTAATATTTATAGTTTCAAAAGTACACAACCTAGATGCTGCAGGCTTTGTAGGTTCAACAGGCAGAGCAGTATAGAAGGTGAAGTTTAGTCAGTTCAAGAAAAGAATGGACACTCTTGCGTCTTTGAGTTCTGTAAAGGCCAAAAATGTTTAATAGTTAATATTAAAATAGTTTTTCTTTGAAGAAAGTAAGGTCTTTTTCAGCTTAAATTTAATGCTTATATCACAGGACACTACTAATGAGCTGTAGAGCCTTTCACTGTCTCTTTCTGTCCCCAATACAAAGATACAATAAAAAATTCATTGTATGAGACCAGACATCCATTTGTTTGTCTGATATCCCTCATAATGTATAGATATAGGGATGACTAAGAAATGAACACAAAATAATATTTAATGGTAATCAGACAGTATAGATGTAAGAGATGACTGAGAAATAAACAATAATAGCGGACTAAGAAGTAAACAGAAACTAAAGTCAATCTACTATACTATTTCTTCTCCATTCCTGTTGGTCACCTTTGCTCTTGTTAAATGTTTCTATGCACTCTTAGTTCTGACTGCAGATTTTCAGGAATAAAGGCCCCAGTCCATTGTGGTTCTCTACTGGTTTCTTGTGCCAAACTACTCCAAAACTTTGGCCCCTGTATTTTCCTAGGCATCTTTCAACTTTTAAAATGCTTCTATCAACTCTGCCTCCACAGACTAGGAAAGTAATTAATTCTGTAGTAAACACCATTGCTAGCCTGTCCTCTTCTACTTCAGAGGTTAGGAAGTTTTTACCCTCTGATTAAGGGATTCAGCTTGGGGAAATTTCAGATACTTAGGGTGAAATCTCACCAAAGGATACTTGAACACAAAGTGATTTTTCAGTGGTGGTTCACCAAGAGATCATATTTCATGCACAGAGATACATCAAAATTCTTTGTAGTGTAGTAAATACAGTCTATATTTACCACATCAATGTGTCATGGAAGTGTTAGTAATTGAAGATTTCCTCATTCCAACTGGATCCTCTCCTATTTCTTGAGGTAGAATGTGAACTGTGTGAGCAGAACTTGGTTTGCAGGAAATAAACCTTTGTATAACTGTCTCCAAGACCAGTGTTTCTGTGTGGAAAAGGAAGCCACACATTGTCTGAAGTTCAGCTCAGAACAGCAGTCATGTGATGAGAAGCCTGAAAAGACAGTATTCCTGTCTTCTCTGGCTAGAAAAGTACTGGCTTTTCCTACCCTTCATCCTCAACCCGACCTGTTGGCTTAGATTAAGTTAACAATGGTGACATATTTATAGTAATCTTTTAGATTTTGAGAATAGAATATAATCAAATAATTTCAAAATTTTCTCTGTCAAAAAGAAAATCCTTTTTATATTTAATGGAAGTTCAGACTTTCTCAAAATAATAACTGTTAAGGAACTGGAACAACAACAAAAAAACAACCACAAAACAAATAAGCAGATAATTGAGTATCTTAATTGGTACAAAATTTTAACCATTTTCAGTATCATTTGGCCTTTGCTTTTTTTTAGTCCTCAGAAGGAACAATAGATGTCAAATCTGTATTTCTCAGAGTGGGAGTAGGAGTGTTCCTGTTCCCAGGGGGGGAAATAGGCAGGAGTGCTGATGGGTTTAGAAATGAGGGGCTGGAATGTAAAATAAGAGCAGCGATTCAAACAGGCCAAGAGGAAGGAGAAAATGAGTATATTTCAGTTTCATCAACTATGCCAATATAATTCCTTTTCAGATGGGGAGAAACTTGGCATTATAATTCCTTACCTTCATGATGTTAAAATTTGGGCCTGTCTAGGGTTAGAAATGCTGTGCTACCGTAACAGGCAGTAGTTGAGAGAGTTTGTTTTTCACATGCTACCTCTGAGACTCCTTAAAACACCATGTGAGGTTCTGCTTGGGGTTCTGCCAGCTTCCTTTGGCATAAATCCTGCAAAAATGCATGGCACTAGGAAGTCTGCTGGGAGGAAAGGTTACAGGATTACAAAACTGCTGCAATATCCTTTGCACCATGGGCTGTTTCAAAAGGTCACTGCAAACCAAGGGGTGGACAGTTTTAATGGTGGAAAATCATGACTTGCTGGTATTCAGAATCCAAAAATATCTTCTACAACCCTCCTGTAAAAGCATAGTCAGACAGAACAAAGGCTACCAGGATTATGTCCAGATGACTTTTGAATGTCTCCAAGAATGGAGACTCTACAACCTACTTGGGCAACCTGTTCTAGTGCTCAGTCATCCTCACAGTAAAAAAGTGTTTCCTGATACTCAGAGGGACCCTTCTGTGGTTTTGTCCATTGCCTTTTGTCCTACCATTGTTCACCAATGGGTCTTTCTTCTTTGTAGTCTCATTTTAAATGAGATAATAAGGTCTAATATTTGTAGATATTGATGAAATCCCCTCTGAGCCTTCTCTTCCGTAGACTAAACAGTTCCAGTTGTCTTAGCCTTTGCTCATATGAGAAATGCTCCAGTGCATTCATCATCTTTGTGTTACTTCACTTGATTCTCTCCAGTAGCTCCATGTCTTTCTTGTACTGAGGAGCACAGAAACAGACACAGCCCGTGGGTGTGACCTCTCCAGTGCTGAACAGACTGGAAGGATCACCTCCCTCCACCTCCTGCTAACATTCCTCTTAATGCAGCGAAGGAAATGTTACAGGTCTTTGCTGCAATGGCACAATGATGCCTCTTGCTCAACATGGTGTCCGCCAGGAGCCCCAGGTCCCTTTCTGCAAAGTTTCTGTCCAGGCAGTTGGCTCCTGGCCTCTACTGGTGTATCTCCTGCTGACAGTGCTCTCCTGGAACTGAGTTCTCATCAGTCTGTTTATCCTGCCGTACAACCTGAGACAGGTGTAGCACTGACATCACCTACCCTCATCCTATGGCTCTGCTGCAGGGAGTTGTAATTCTTTCATCAAGACACCTGCCTTTAATAAAATGCTTCCATCCTTGGAGGCAGAGCTTTTGTTGTCTTGGTAAAATGATGAATGATCCGGGGATTTTTACCTTTTCCAGGTAAGTTACTTGGCAGATGTTCCCATTGTATCTTGAATCTTGGGCCTAAGAATGGGAATCTAAGAATGCCATGCCTGGTTTTGCAATGCCTAGGATAGATAACTTGAACAAAATGAGAGTGTCCTTAACTCAGTTGCCAAGTAGAGAAACTTTGCCCAGGACTAAAAAAAGCACAGTCATTAAGAGAAGGAAAAGTAATGAAGTAGGTCATGACACAGAAATATGAGTGGCCTTTTGCAAACGTAGCACAAAATGGGGCTTTGCAAAGATGATGCAATCTGAGAAAAATGAAAGAATTTTGTAGTACAGTCTGCTTGGAGATTTTGACAGGAATCCTCATGTTAATTCAGACAGAAAATTTGAATCTGTGTCATTGCTTAGCAGAGACCTAGACTTCTTGTCAGAGGTAACAAAAATCCAATCCAGTTTTTATATAAAATTGCTTGCAAATGCCAAAGCAAGAGAAAGAGATTGTGGCCATGGTTGCATGATCATTAATACCATATCTGTGTTCTGAAGAAACATCCAGCAAGACAAATTAGATCTGGATCAGTCACAAGCACACAAGTGCATGTCTGTCTATTTAATCAGAACATGGGTATTAGGTTTGTGCCAGCTTTCTTACTTTTACACTGATCTTCTGGTAATTGTAGAAAGACAGGCAATATTTCATCCACAATAAAACCCGCTAATGCAAATATTTTTGAATATGAACCACCAGAGTGAATATAAGCTCTTATGTAAGGTCTATATATACAGTTTTTAAAGCTGTTTACTTAGGAATCCTTAAGTTACATATATTGTCTTATATAACTACAGTATGATTTGTTTCCAAAACAAAGGTCTTACTGACAGATGTACGAGTTGTATTACATGCATTTCTGGAAAAAAGAAAGGTCATTTCTTGGTACCTTTCTGCCTGTCCTGCTCACGGAACTGGATGCAGGGTATGCAGTTGAAAAGCTCAATGCAACATCCCAACTAGTACTGGGTTTACTACAATGGCCAGTCTGAACTAAGGGGGCTCAGCCATCATAACTGCACCTGGCTACTGAGAGTACTTACTACTAAGGTAACTTTCTGCAGAGGGCATTTATCAAGGTTATAAAAAATGTCTGAACCAGTGGAAGCACCTTAGCTGTGGTATTTAGTTCTCCTATTATTACTGTCTGGTTTAGCCTCATACCCCTACCCTTTGTTTTCTGCCTTCTGTTTTGACCTTTGTGGATAAAAGGGTCTGTTTTTTGACACTGACATGTACTCAAAACTTGAAAGGAACTAAAAGCAATGTCTTAAGTAGGCTGATGTTGGTGTAGGTCACTCAAGTCCCATGGCAGCAGTAGTAGTCCCTTGTGCAGAGCCTGCCTTTGTCACCAGGGAGGATTTCAAAAAACCTGCATTTTCTGCCTTTTGTTCTTTTGCCTCAAGTTTAGGTGTGTGTTTATCTAGTTTTGTTTTCAAGGAAGCAGCACTGAACTTTAACAGCAATTCTCATCCATATCAACTGTTGCTAAAAGGACAGTTCTTACCATATTTCATATTACCTGAAAGATTACCAGGACTGTTTCCCTTTAAAAATGTCTTTACAAGTAAAGGGCAGAGGAATAAGAGGTAGTTAATATGAAAGTGTGAGTTAATACTTTTAAATTTCAGTTCTTTGACTTTTTTTTTTTTTTGCATTTTATCTTTGTGAAAAGGTTAGTGATTCTTAATAGTTCCTGTTGCTGGGAACTAAGACATTGAAGATCAGAATCTTTTCTGCTTAGTCTTAGACTGTAGAAAGATAGGCAGTACCCAGTTCTATTTCTTCCAGGAAAATCAACTGAAAATAAGTTGTCTCAACTCTGGACTTCAGGGCATAAGCAGGTCTCTTTAGTTACATGTTCTCACCATGTACTAAAAATGCCCCTTGAATTGTCATAGATAAAACCCCCTATTTCATTTAACCTGAAATTAATGTTGTAAGTTAATAAACCTCCCAGGAACTTTAGTTCCAGCTTGTTCTCTAACTCCCATCTTTGCCTCAACCCCCAGTTCAATCTGTGTAACAAACCCCCAGATGATATTTTCCAAAAGCATAAATCAAGATCCAAAATCTTAATTTTTTTTTTTTTTCAGTGTTGCAGCTGACAAAAAAAGTCTCTCAGGAAGTGGATTTTCCCTCCTTGCAACTCAGAAGAAGCAGAGCGGAGGGGTGGGGGGAGGGAAGCAGTCTCAACATTAATTTTTCATCTTATATATCTTATATCTATCTTGCTTTATTTCATCATTATTAGTTAGAACTGATCTGATTCTTGTCATGTTGACATGGAAATCAGAAGACAAAAATCTGACAAAATCTAGCCGAGTGTAGCACAAGGGAAGTGTTTAATGCTTATTGTTAGCTCTTTGTGTTAGCCTAATCATATGATAGCTACAATGAAGTAAAATCTGCCTTGCTATAAATATTTGATTTTGTTGTAAGAAAAGCAAAGGTGTAAACCTGCCTCTGTGTAGCAGTTTAGAGTGTGAAATTACTGAGAAAACAAAGAAGGCACTGGAAAGGAATTGGCAGAAAGCCTTATTAGTGAGAATTTGATGTCAGATAACTTTGTGCCAATCTTTTGTCTTTTATTTCCATATGGCAAAGGTTTAGGTCTATAAAGGAGGTCCCGAAATCTCTCATGCATCTTCCGGTTACCTCTTTTCTTTCTCTGTTTCTCATTTCTAACTTTGGCTCCACCCTTTGATCATTTAAGAGAGAAAAAAGGTTGTTTTGTTTTGTTTGTTTGTTTTTCTTATGTTAGAAGTGTATGACCTTCCTCAGTTTCATAGAAATATCTATAGTAAGGTCTGATAGACTGTGAATCTTGAAATACCCCTGCTATAAATCGGTCAAGCTATGTGACCTGTGACTAGCAGCACAGGAGAACTTTTCAACATAAGTCCCACTTTTCATGTGAGACTTATCAATATCATCAGCCATCAGACAGAAACTCCTAATTCCTAACCCAAATTATGAGATACCTGTTCACGGCTGAGTAGGCTGGATCAGGGGAGAGCCTTCCCTGTCTTAACTGGCTGGCCTCTGTTTATCGTGAAGGAGGTAGCCAGAAGTGAAGTATTGAAAATTTAACAAAGACTTTGTTTATCAAAAAATATTCACTTGTCATTGGAGACAAGTAGGTGCTAATAAGTACCAGAAAAACACCAATAGTTTAAATAGTATTAACAAATAACCCCTCCTTCCTTAATTGGCGTATGCTACACAGGAACTGAGTTTTGAATGTACAAGCAAATGTTAAAAGTTGTTTTCAAGCCTTACTCTCTCCTCAATAAGACATCAAAATGTTGTCACCCAATCCTTTTTATTTTATTTTGTAGTTCAACACTTTGATCATTCCCCTCTGACATGGTTCCTGCTGTACCAGATTAGCTAGCAGCAAGTTGCTAGCTAGATGAAAAAACCCTTAATGGGTTCTCTTTAGTACTTCATCTGTAAATCATTTATGCAAAGAAAAATGTAACCAAGTCACAATTTGGCAGATAATTTCTTAGACATTTGTGTTGGTTACAAAATTATTACCCAGCTTTCTCTTATGCTAAATACTCTTAAAAATGTTGATATTAATGTTTTGTTTAAAGGAAAACATATAGAAGAAGATTTGAGGAAGCTATTTTTTCTTTGAGAAAATAGTGTACCTCATAAACACAGGAAATGTGCTTCCTCTAATCCACTGAAAGTCAGTAAAGCAAATGATGTGATGAAATAAGGAAAAAGACTGTTTGAGTTGGAAAGATGGGAACTGGTATAAGTAGCTATGGAACTGTTTAGAAGACAAAAAGTAAGATGTGAAAGGAAGGGCCAGAAAAATTTTTAGCATTATAGCAGAAGATCTTTAAGAAAGGCATCTTTCAATTCACAAAGGATCTGGGAAGGAACCATAGGTATTATTGGTTGGTTGAAACTATTTCTACATTACTTTTTGTTGGTACAAGGTAGAGCCCTGGAGGAAGAGAGTTGGGATTATTGAAGAAACAAGAGGAAAGGTCCTTTTGAGGACTCCAATCTGATTAAATGTTAGGAGCCAGAAAGGTGAGTTTTAAGGTCACTTCAGAGAGGAAAAGTCACTAGTGGAGACTCCCAGAGGTCAGTGCTAGTACCATTCCTATTCAACACCTTCATTAATGGCCTGGAGAAGGGAGTTTCCAATGAAATCTCCAAGTTCATGGACTTAAAGGATTTCAAATGGCACACTGGTGAAGAACTCTTAAAAAAAAACACCTTGCAAAATTGAGTGAAGGCCAAAGATATGTCAAATGAACTTCATTATAGATAAATGTACAGTAACACAACTGCAGAAAACTGAATTTAAATATACATACTGCTGATCTTGTAATTGCAACACAGAAAAGAGAACTTAAGAGTTATCACCGATTTCAATCCTCTGAGGTAATTGGTTCAAAGCAAAATGTTGGCCAGAAAAGCGAAAATTGTCAGACATGATCAGAGTTTTGAGATCAAGACAGGGTATCATTTTACTGCGATGTAAAGCCTTAAAGAACCCTCAACTGAAGTGCAGTAGGTCATTCTGAGGTCTCTGGAGGACACAGAACAATTATGGAAGAGGGCAACTGAAATTATTGAGGGGCTGACAGCTGTTTTATTGCAAGGACAGACTAAAAAGACTAGGACTTTCCAACTAGGAGAGGTAAAAAATGAACATATTACACCTGATGTTTGCAAGGAATGCATTTGTTATTCAACAAATGCAGCAATGGCTGATCTAGGCATATTCACTGAAAGCAGCAACAGATAAAACTGGGGAAAAAGGAATTTTTTACATCATGGATGCTGGACTCATTAAACTGTTGCATTGGAGGTGGTGGAGAGAAGACAGATTGAATTATCAGGTAGAAAACAGTCTTGGAGAAAATTCCAACAAGGCCAAGGCAGATGTTAGAGACAGGGTGAACCTCTGAAATTCCTAATCCAAGGATAGCATCTGCTGGGAGAGAGTGAGAGGAATGAGGTGCAGGCAGTGGCCAGCCTGATGTGCTGTCCTGTGCTAGGAACAGGATGTGGCTGAAGACAGCGGCTGACTGGTAGGTCTGACCCAGCAGGACACCTCCTGTGCTTTTGTGTTAGACTTGGGTGTAAGGGAGGTTTCTCTTGACAACTCTCTCAGTTTTGCTCTGGCTACAACCTACATAGCACATATGGCAGTCTTGTCCTTGTTCTGCAGCTGAACGCACAGGGGATGCAGTACAGGTGGAAGAGTGGCTGTATTTGGGCTGACATAGCAAGAAGGAATGCCTTCAGCAGTGCAATGATCAGAGGGGTTTTAGGTGTAAAATAGCAGGTAAGTAGCTCCAGTGAGTGTTTTAAACTTGGTAGGTTTTCAAGTACAAAGCCAAAAGATTTCCCTTGTTTATATGGGTTATATATATATTTCCATCTCTTGTTTATCCACTGACACAGTCATGTTTCTTTTTAGAAAGTATTTGTCATCTTTTGTGGTTTGGGCTGCATGGATGAACTTTTCCCCTGAATATTTTCAGGTCTGGATTTTGTTGTGAATGTCTACTTTCCTGCTGTGGCTTTTGCTAAATAAATGACACCATACAAGGTGACTCAAAATTAGTTTTGTAACTTAAAAATATAAAATTTAATTTGGAATTTTATTTATGCCGGTCTTCTGAGTTGCCATGCCTTGCTACAGCCATAAGTGTTCCTCTCTGTTCTTGATATTTTTGTCTCTTAAATAATATTGCTCTCTGGAACATTCTCTTTAGTGCTACACTTCATGTGTTACTGCTGGGGCAAAAAAAGAAATTTTCACATCTTCCACATTTGCAGATGATTTGCTGCCAAAAGAGTTTCACTATTTTATAAATGTGCAGATCTCAATGGTTGTCACAGGGTTGCATAAAAATATGCATTTCAGCTTAATAACATTTGCATTTGATTCAAAATATTGATTATGTTAGTCACTAATGGACATCTACCTTGAAAGTTAGACAGACCATGCCTCAGTTTTTTCACTCTGTGCAACTTGCAGCATATCAATTTCACTGTTGAGTTGTAATTAAGAAATGTTCAAAATTGGTTGAGTGCAGGTTTATAACAGTGGAATTTCACTGGCATAGTTCTGTTAGTCAGGTAGATTGTGCTGTGCTAGCTGATCCTACTCCAACTCACAAGTCTGGATTTCTCTGAAATGAGACAGAATGCTACTGGCTTCAGTTTTTCACATTACCTCATTGCTATAAGTGAGCAAAGGGAGCAAAAAGGAACACAGATTTTTGTTATGGGTGCTCGAGTTCATATTCTTCTATATTTGCTTAAATTGCTAATGAAGACAGGCTTGTGGTAGTCTGTGAACTTTAGTTTGCTTTTGTTGTTTCTGTTGTGGGGGCTGTTCCCTCAGCCAGGTGGGCGAGATAAAGAACTGCAAGCAATAATGTCTTAAATCATTGCAGCAGTTTCCTTTGCCTGTGATTCAGTCTGTTATATCTAAAAAAATGGATTTTTATTAGTACTAATTTTTTAACTCTTGTAAGAATGAGGCTGTGCTAGATTCAGACTGAAAATACAGCAACATCTGCTTTAGAAGATTTACGGTGATATAGAGTGTGTTATATTTCATAGTATGCAGGCACATATAATCTGTTTATATAACAGTAATGTGATACTAATATATCTGTGGTCTAATTGATGTGTAGATATGCTCTGATTGAATTAGCTGCAGTGTGGCTCACCCAGGATAGGAGAACAGGGATTATACTTTATTGATTGGATTATTTCTCCCTTTAATTATTCTTACTTTTAGGGGTTTCAAGCTTCTAATTCTACTTCAAAACCTCATAAATGTATTTCATATAATTCCCCTTCATCCAGCAGCCAGAAAAAAAAAATGGATTCCTATTCAAAAGGTATTCATTAAATGCTCTTATACACAAAATGTCTGAGAGAAATACTGGGGAGAAGTAAACACTGTTGCATACTGTTCTGATTCTTGTGAGGCTTTTCTGCTTCATGTAATGTGAATAGAATACCTGGACTGCTACCGTGGTGTTGTGTCCACCTGCAAAGGCTTACAGGCCTGCTTTTAGCTTCTGCAGAAAGATGACCATGGCAGCTCCCACCAAGGCTCACCCTTGAGATGTTGACTAAATCAGCAAATAGATGGTGTCACATTCTGAGTTGCTGCAGCTCAGTTACCAGTGCACCTGAATCAGCTAGTTTTGATCTAGCATATAAGAGCTATGAAGTAGTCAGACCTTGGGTCAAATTGGGACCTCCAGCTGGAGGTCCAAGAGTCTGATGAACTGTCTGCTTTTGCAGCATTCCTTTACAAAGAAAACCAGAAATGTATTTGCATACATTTTGACTATTAATGTCCTTAAATTCCTAGATTTTTAGACAGTTTTGCTCTGTTCCTAGATACACGCTCTGCTAGCTTCACAGTATAATAGTGAAGATCTCATTGTGCAGGGGCAACAGCACCAAGATGCTTCTTTGGTGCAGACACCCTGTCCCCTGTGCTGGAATGCTTTTCACACAAGTCAGCCCCTAGCTGAGAGCCTTGGAGCAGGCACTGCCTGCCAGGGCCTGAAACAATAGCTCTGACAGATGTGACAGGCTCATTCATTTCAGCACTATTAATGCTGATACTTAGTTATACTGTAAATTCATGTGATTTTTAACTATTTCCCTGCTCGTCAGAAGTGTGTTGGAGCAGGATCAGAAACAGCTGCAAAACCTGTGAGCCAGAGCTCATTTGGTACCAGTAGTACCAGTGTTGGACATGAGCCACCTCTTTACCTCAGTCAAGAAGGAGCCAATTGTACCATTGGGACAATAAGTTTTCCCCCTCCTGTGTTTTTCTGTTGGTTTTTTTTTTTTCTGTTTCCCTGTAGTTGTTGCCATTATTTTCTTCTTGTGAAGCAGGATTAAGAAACACATCCACACATAGAGTTTTTTGAGCTGTTGAAAATGAGAAACCAATAAAGCTGATTGAAACAGTCAAACCCAAGAGATGGAAACTTGTCACCATGGAGTTCAGATCATGTTGAGAAGTCTGCATTGAAAGCAGTGTGCGACTTCTACAATAGAAGAGATAGATTGTTCTGCAACCAAAACCTGGAAAGGGCTATGTTTTGCTCTGATGCTGCCATTGAGTCGTGCCACAATAATATGGTCTTGCCCTTGGGGAAGGGCCTAACAGAAAAAAGGTGACTACACATGACAACAGGGCATCCTATGAATTTTTTTGTCAGAAAATAGTGTAGCTGCTAAAGCAAAGCATATATTACTAGACTAATATACACATATATTACTATTACTAGTAAAATGAAACACAGTAGTATGTTTTAAAGGTACTCATAGCATCCAAGGCTTGCAAGATTGTTTGTTTAAAAAACATAACGAAGACCATAAAATTCAAAGAGAAGAAAAAATAGTAATTTATGGTCACTTTTAGCCTAGTCCAGGACAGTTTGTCTGCTTTCCCTCTGTGCTTTCTACAGAGCTGTACAGTGTGATGATAAACCAGAGAAAGCTGTTGTTTCCTTTTGATCACCATTATTTGGTAATGTGAAAACCTTATTTTTATTCTTCATGGTGCTGTTCAATAATGTCTGTTTTGAAAAGGCTACCAATAATGCAACACAGAATAACTGCAGATTTCCATCTCTGTGCCCTACCTCTGCACTGATCAATTTTTCTCATACCAGTAAAAGAGGCATTGCTGTTTGTCCTTTATTGCTGCTTTAGTACATAGGTATAAGCAATGAAATTCATTACTAACCATGAATCAGAGTACTTGTCTTGTTTCAGGTTTGTTTCTTATCTGGTTATTTATGATCAGTGTTTAATTTTCTTTCTTAATTGATGCACTTGTAATACCAGAGAAATTCATGTGGACCTCTTCCCCTTTTGATAAACCAAAAACAAAGAAATAAAGTTACGAAATATGTACAGGGTCACAGTTGTAAGGCATGTGGTTTTAATTAAATTTTAACTAATTCCCTTTATCTTGTCATAGTAATTATGACTGTACAAGTCATGTCACATTAATATGTGAAAGCAGCACTTTGGCATGGCTGGTCAAGGAACAAAGCCTTTATGACCTGCCTTGTTAAATTAAACCAGAGAGACTGATCAACTTGTATTTTTCTACCTCCTTTGATAAATTATGTTAAAGATGAAGAAAAGTGCCAAAGGGCCAGCACATATTGGTGCTAAATATTGCTGAACTACAGCAGCAAACAAATTGAGAGAAGAGTTCCTGTAGACCTTTTAAACACCCTGGGCTTTGATAATGAAAAATGAAATGTCTTGTAACAAAGAAGTGTAGCTTAAGTGAATTGATAATGCTTGAACAAATCTAAACTTTATTCTTTTTGTATGATATAGTTGGATACTCTAGAGTTTCAACTAATTTCTCTATCTTCTGTTTAAGGAGAGGATGTCTTATACAGAGTACATCTATGAGGTTAGCTAGGGTGTGGCTCCACAGTACATTTGCTGGTTTCTACTACGAAATCATCCAGACACTTATTAAGAACGAGTGCAATACAGTCTTCCCAGAATTTGGTGGGGCATCCCCTTCCCCTTTTCTTTCCCTTTCCCTATCCCTTTCCCTATCCCTTTCCCTATCACATCTCTTTCCCTTTCCTTCTTTTTCTTTTTCTTCTTTTTTTTTTTTTCTGCATTTACTACTTTTCAATATCTTGGGAACAAAAAGGACCAAAAATTTTTCTTTTCTTCTTCATACAAAGACATCTAGGAAAAGGGTGTGCTTTAGGTCCTTCTGTCTGTAGGAACAGTCACTCTTGGATGGTGTTCTTTGAAAAAGAGGAGATAGATTATGTAGGAAATTACAACATGACTCCATTTTACTAGATGCAAATTTTAACATTATGTACTTAAGTTTTACCTACATATAGTGAAATATTGAAGGCAAAGATGGACTGACTTCGGAGAGTAAGTAATCAGGAAAATGACAAGTAAGAATAAGAGGATATTTAAGAGTCTGTTTCAGGTTTGTCCACACCAAGATTGGGAAATTGCCTATGATTTCCACGCCAGTAAAATGAAATACAGTAGTATGTTTTGAGGGCACTCACAGCATCTAAGACTTGCAAGATTATTTGTTAAAATACATAGCAAAGACCACAGAATTCAAAGAGAAGAAAATATAGTAATTTAGAGACACTTAGGTTAAACTTTACTAAGACTCTGAGAAAAAATGTAGCTGATGTGAACTCCCAAAAAGTAACACTTTCCCACCACTTCAGTTAGCATTTCTTAAACCATAAGGCACCAAGTATCTTTGACTACAAAACTGACCGCACACCTGGTCTAGAAATATATATTTTTTAATGAATTAATTATGAAGGAAAGTAAGCATAAATTTACCTTGACAAGAGACTTATTTTACAGGCACTTGTATGTTGGGCATTTAAAAAACTGTCTGCTCAGGAAACATTTAATCAGAATCTCCTATATTTTCCTGTAGCTCATTTGGAAGTTAAATGGCCCAAGAGCAACTTTTGCCATGGTCAACAGAATAACTGAATGTTTTTTGAGAAAACATTAGCTTGGGAATATTTACAGATCTTTGTAAATTAGGTGTCTGTAAAGGTACTTTCTACTGATATAAAATACAATTGTATTTTTTTACTAAGTTTTCAAGACAATGTGCAAAAATATCATCTTGCTCCTCTTAGACCTCTTCTCTACTTCCAGATTCACAACTAGCAATACACAGCAAACCTACATTCTTACTGATGTTTATTGCTGCACAATCTGCAAACAGGAAGCACCTGGGAGATTAAATCTCAGAGTGCGCTGTTAAAAGGGCAAGAAATCTGAGACCCTGAGAAGGCAGAAGGTGACTGCTGATATACTGAGACCATATGAAGTATCAGAATCATGGATCAAGCTAGTGATTGGCAGGATTCTTGCTTGACTAGAGGATTGTGATGGAAATTAGTGGGCAGTAGTGATTCAGAAAATGTGAAAGTTCTGTCTCTGCTTGTGAAGAGGGAAGGCCTGACTACATCCTGCATGTACCCTAGAATGCATCACTAGACTTTCATAAAACAGGCTTCTAGTATTTTTATGCTTGTTTATTGTTAATTGTGATGAAAACGTACGGAAGTTACTTTTTGCTCTCCAGATAATTATCTCCCAAAAATTATTGAAATGTGAAGGTTTGTGGACACTCTTTAGCAGTTGGGGGGAAAAGTACAGGTTAAAAGAGTTTTCAAAAGCATCCATATAATTATTAGGATTACTTTTTTTTTTCCCCCCTTGTGCTAGAGTTTTAACTGAATAGGCTTTTTAGCTTTGTTTCAGCTTGCTTTCTATTACAGAAAGAATTTTCACCATCTGACCCTGCATTAATCTAAGCTATGAAAGACTTTAATCAGATGCTGCAATGTGCCCATTTCCTGCAGGCTCCTAACATGAATTGGAACCTGCTGGAAACAGAAGCTGACTTTCTTGGTAATTCATTGTTCAAAGTGAGCAGGAGATCTCAGGAGTGGCACCTTTTATTCCTCAGCAGGAGTGGAACCCCTACTTCACTGGAGAAAAGAAAAAAAAATTTAAAAAAAAGATGCAGAAACACTAAGATGAAACGAAAGGTTAAGGAAATAAAGTCTGAAAGTAAGACGGGGGTTGGCTAGAGGTATTAATGCAAGCGTGATGAAGCCTGTTTTTCAGGATCATGCCTTTTACTTCAGACATTCCTACCTGCTTGCAGAGCTTGTCAGTGTAGAGGGTCTGCAGTGAAAGGTGTGGCAGCATTCCCTTGCTTCCTTCCTTACAGGCCAGAATAGATTGTTAATAGTATTAATTATGATAATATTAATTTTAATCTTAATCTGTATTATTAATCTTGTTTCCACCACAGAGCAACTAATACTGGCTCAACCCTAACTGCACCTAAACAATTATCTGAAAGTAAAAGAATCTGAATACTGAATAATCTACTTTTTAACCTGTATCATTCCCTGATATTTAACAATTTCTGTCCATCTGCCATAAAATCAGGGAGCATTTTCTTTGTAATGTATAGAAAAATAATCTATACTTTAAAAGGTTTAGTGAGCTAGTGACATTGTAAAAATTTTTATCTTTGGAAGAAGAAAACCAGCATGCAGTTTCCTAATATAATCTTTATTCCAGTGCATTTGACTGTTCCTCAAAAAGGAAAAATATCTGCTTTTCCAGGCCCCCAGTTCAAGTAATATTTGTTCAAGAACACCAGCCTATCCCTCTAAAACAGAAACTAACACAAAAAAGTCCAACAACAACAACAAATCCCCCCCGATTTTATAGCATGGAGAATAGGAAACATAAAATTCTTATTTCAGAGCCTAGCAGTGAGACAAAAAAAGTGGAACCAAAAGTAAGAGGGGCAAAAAGAACACTTATGTTTGTATATTTAGTGGAAAGGAAATAACAATAACAGTATTCTAATTGTAAAATATTCCTTTTAATTTGTGAGTCTTAGCACTGATGCTGGTCAAAGATTAGCCTAGAAAAAGCCACTCCCTGCATGTCCTGCTTACTCAGCTCAGTGCAGCAGCTGTTCCAATAAGCAATTTGATGTTTAGCACCTGAGAATTTGCTCTCTCCTTCAGCCAAGATTGCAAGCTCAACAAAATTTATAAAAGCATGAAGTTTCATAACTCTTTCTCCCTAATGCAATAGCCATAGAAAATCTGGGTTAAGGTGCATTCATTAGCTTTCTAGTAAAATTAATTTTTATATATTAAGGTTTCCTTTTTTCCCACATAGTGAAAATTTCTTCTGTGTCCAAAAGGAAGGACCTAAAAGAAAAAGAAGGGATGGGGGAAGAGTACAAAATAAAGATGGTATTGCTTCTTGCCTCCAAATGGCTTGATAAAGATATTCTTATCTTGTAGCCTACAATCAGCAGTTTACTATTATTTACAGCTAAAAAGGAGGAAATAGAAAATAGAAAATAGTCTTCATTATATTTTTCAGGTTTATTTTAAAAATGAAAAGTATTTATTTCTCACATTTTCAAAATTTGAATTCACGTTACTTATATCTACTCTCAAGTGGACTTCCTTCCAAGTTTCTGGGCTTACTCTTCCAGTTTTTCCAGCTTCAGCAGATTTCAAATTAATGTCATGATATGAATTTTAACCTAAATTCCTTGAGTCATGGGACCTATTATTGCTGCTTTCTCATTATTGCTCCAGAAATGTTGGCTCAAACATACTGAAAGATTTCAGAACAAAACTTGAAAGCCACTTAGGAAAAGACTTCTGTTCTAGAGAAATATTTATAAATATTTTTTTCTGTACTGCATGGATTCTTACCAGGGTGGCATTATTTCCTTAGGTGTGAAAAACTGTTCACTAATCAAATTTTTCCTGGGTTTGCTTCTGGGCCAGTTCTTGGCTGCGTTTATTTAGGCTCCTCAGGCTTTTTCCACCTGAGATTGTGGGAGCTGGGTACATGGAGGATGCAGCCTGACAAAGAGGAAAGATTTTGTGAAAGCCAGATTTGTCAGATCATTTTCGCCTAAGAGCCCCTCAAAGTGTGGTTGGATCCTTTTCAAGTGGATGTGCTACAAAGTCTGAGTACAAAAGGGAACTCCTTGTTTGTTTCCAAGCATTTAACCTCTGTGGCATTAAACCTTGGTGGGATAGGTGGAGAAAAAGGGAAATGGGGAGGAGAGGGACAAGGTTAAAATTCTCTCTCACTTGATGCAGCAGTTATTTCTCAAATATTTCTTTTTTTCTGAACTGTTTAGCAGTCACCAGAAGTACAAAGTTACACCATGAACAAATTCTGATGGGGATGAGAGAATTAAAAAAAAAAAAAACCAAACAGTAATGAATCATCAGTTTCTTTTATGATTTATTGCTAAAAAGGAATATTTCATCAGCTGTACAAGCAAGAAGACATTGCTGTCAGCTCTGTAGTTGTTGCTCTTGGAAAAATCTTAGTGTGCCCCAGAATAGATCAAAGCAAACCCATCCTCATATTTGAATTAAAAAATGGGTTTGTAGCTTGCTAACTGATTCACCAGGATTTCTAAGAGTTTCTGTGAGGCTCTAAGGCACTGAGGAGAAAGGATTTGAAAGCTGACAGTGAGGTTTTCAGTGATTGCAAGGTGGGTGCAGGTGGAGAATATACACCAAGGAGAAGGGGAAAAGGGTCCTAACTATGGACGATCTCCTCTCTGAAGACAGATTTAGGACTCTTAATTACCCTATTTTCATCGGGCACTGTATGGTATGAAGATAATTTTTTAAGATTATGAACTTTCATGGTATTTATGAGGAAGTTTATATTCACTTCCTCAAGACAAAGACATCTTGGCTACTTTTTCAACAGAAAAAAATTGCGAAATGCATCTAAAGCCCTTTTTAATTCATTCTTATTGGAAGTTACCACAGATCTGTAATTTGCTTGAAATTACTCTGTGTTCAGTTTCCTCTGTAGACTTCAGCAAGAGTTTTCTTTTATAATTGTTTTGGTCACAGCGAACACTTTCTGTTATGCCTCATATGGCAAAGGACTACTGTCTAAAAAATTCTGAGAGGAAAATTGGAAGTCAAGATTTTTTGTGTTTGGAATTCTGTTAAACAAAAGGGATGAGGTTTCAGGAAAGATTATCTTCTTCAGTATTTGTGTACTTTCAAGCATGACATTCTTAAATGTAGTTGCTTGGATGGGATAAGATGACTCTTAAACAAGAATCAGCAACAATAGGTGTTA
The DNA here is from genome assembly GCA_013401135.1 of Cettia cetti. Classification (NCBI taxonomy): domain Eukaryota; kingdom Metazoa; phylum Chordata; class Aves; order Passeriformes; family Sylviidae; genus Cettia; species Cettia cetti. The sequence continues at coordinate 20,339 of VZUI01085145.1, forward strand.
GTACACTGCCTGTATGTGTAGTAATGTTGTCTGAGTATTGATGACTGTAGTATTAGAGTAGTATTTGACAGATCCTGTCCAATCTAATTTCTGGATATGTCACTTTTCTTTTGTGGCTCATTCCATTCTTCCCCTTTTGTCTATTCAGACTACAACTTACTTGGAGTTAGGAGATTGTGCAGGCATTAAAATAAAAGACAGTGATGAAACTATGAGAAATCTATTCCTTCAGAAGGCTTTCTAGACCGTGCTGCCATATGTGAAGTCATCCAGCATTTAGGAGCAGCCCGGTTTTACTTTTTCAGTGCCTTTGGAGACAAAAGTATTTTGTTTCTATATGCAGATAAAAGTTTTGTAAATTTTTTTGGATCTTGTTATTAATTCTGTGGACATGTGTGTGCTATCTCCATGTTCAATGTTTTGTGATCATGCTACAATATTAAAAATACAGACTGTTGTAGAGAGGACTGTCAGTTGAGGCAGGCAATAGAAACAACACAAACACTGTGTTTACCAAGCTTGGCAAGATCATTATTTGGGGGGGATTTTAGTTAAATTTGTTGAAATGACAACACATTTGGAATGAAATGAGATTCAATAGCAAATTGAGATTAATCAAATGAATATGGCATGCCTTCAACTGATAATGAGGTTTATGCAGATGTGCACTGCTTTCTCTGTTCCAGTGACTCCAAGTACACATAACTAGCTGAAATGTGTAAAGCGTAGTATTAAAACTAACTGTAACTTCACTGATCTCTTGTAACAAGAGGTTATTTTTGCTTGAAATGCAACAGCTACTCAAATTCCAGGAAGAAGTTGCTATTCAGCTTAGGAATCTCCTTTCATTTTCTTTCTTCTGGTTCTAAACTTGAAGTTCTCTATGTGTGCACATGGTGCCACATAGCATGGGTTAAATGTCAGCATTGGGGCAGGCATCTTCCTCTAAGGGACCTCTACTAATGATAGCTATTGATCCAGTGCTCAGTGTAGCTCCAAGGCAAGATCAGCTTCAATGCTTTTCCCTTCTCCTGCTCTCTCATTTATAGTGGAGTTGCCCTCAGACATGGTCTTCACCCTTAGGGATGGAACCTACTTATTGGTGAAGTACCCTGTGCATTCATTTATCAGATTTTACTGCTACATTTTTATTGCATGTTTGTAGCTAGAACTTTCCACAAGAGCAAATATTTAATATGACATGAAAATATCCACAGGCACCATTCATACTACTTCAGATGTGAAGATCTTGTATATCAGTAGTACAATGCTGTGTAGAGCAAAAGTGCTTCTGTGCTCAACATGGGATAACTTTTGTTAGCTGAAAAAAGTTTTGGAGTGTTATTACAAAATAACAAATATCTTGTTATGCTGTGTAGTCTCTCAGTATGTCTGTGGATTACCATACTATTAGAATATTAAAAAAAAATTAACTTCAAATAATATTTTTCTAAATGGAACTTACAGTTTGATAATTTTTTATTTTTGAATGTGATTATGAAAAAAATCAATTTGATACCTGGCTTCTAAGGAAGCCAGAGTGATATTAAGTAAACCTTTAGGCTTTGGTTTTTCATTTTATGGAGCACATTAAAAATGACGTAAAAGTGATGCACAGTATCTGTGAAATGCCTTGCCTTGAATTTTCAAATCAGAGCGTTGTCTTTGTATATTATGTATCTTGCATATCTAAAGAAACATGATGTCATCTAAATAATGACTGGAGAAATTAATGGCAAAACCCACACAAATCCATCACCAATTCAGGTGGCCCTGTCTCTCAGTAGCAAATACAGAGAGGCTTTAGGGTCCCTGGGAAAGTAACACTGTGTTTTCCCGCTGTTGACTATAGCCAGAATACTGACAGGACTAGATGGACCTGTGCTGTAAGTGCTGGCATCATTACTCTAGAATGAGAAATATAACATCCTCACCCAGTGGATAGAATTTAAGCCAAGACCAGTACAGTTTCAATGAACACTCTCTCCTTATGAATGGTGAAATGGAAAATTCTACAACATACTGAAGTCTCAAGATATTAGCTTGTTTGGAATAGGGAACATTTTTCACCTCCTTCTTTAAAAACAGAATGAAAACAAGTGATGTGAAAATCTGAATCTAAGTAATTTGTATTTTCCACTCTAAAATAATCTTCATCACGGAGATAAGTCTGCATGGTATTTTGGAGACAAAATTTGTTAGATATATATATAGTTAACTTGAGGAAGTAATTCAGAAACTAGTCACTGCTGAATGATTTTCCTCTTAAATGCCTACTATGCAGTTTGAAATTTAAAATATTTGAACCAAATTTTTGGTGATAAGTTCTGCTGAATAAAAAATGTTGTATATAAAATCGTTGTGCTAAATAGCTTGCTGGAAAAACACAGGAATATCCGTCAAACAGTGGTGAAATGTAACCTGTTAATTTCAAGAGGTTCCCACACAGAACTTCCTGGAATGTAGTGTAACATCTGTAAATGCTTCTGATGCCTTGGGACTCCTTTCTTAGCACAGTCATAGACTTCATCCCAAAAGAGCTTTTTTTACTTAAAATGTGACACAGAGAGATAAACCAAGGGAGAGAGAAAGGAAATGACGGGTGATTTTGAACCATTAATATGTTAGGCATGTCAGATGCCCCATGGAGCAATGCAGTGCCTTAACCAAGGATTAATTTAGACTGAACCATAAACTAAAGATAAAACAAAATTGCTGTGAAATGCTAATAAAAAATTTTCTTCCAAAGCTACTCTATCAATCAAATCTTAAGAGAAGAAAATGTTCCACGGCTGAAGACTGATTAAAGAGCTAAAATGGAATGAAAGAAAGAAAATAATAAAAATCCAAAATAATGCAGAAAACAGAAATGTCTGTGCTAGGTATGCTAATAACCTTACTGCTAAATCACCAGCTTTCAGATGGCTTGTATTTCATACGTTTTGCCTTTCTGTGAAGATAAAGACATTGAAATAAATGGGATTGAGTCAAGGTGAGGGTGGGGTTAATAATCTGATCAAGAACAAGAGGAGATAAACCTCAGTTTAACTAAGATTCAAATGAATAAATTGACATTATGGTGGTTAACACCAGGAAACAGCCTCCTTTTGAGACACAAGTAGCTCTGCCTGGAAACGGTGTTCTAATATTTAACCAGGTTGAGAAAAAAATCCCCAAACAATTGAACTGGATGGATAAAGCTTCATTTTTTAAGGAATTCCCAGTGAAGAAAACCCTCTCATACCCTGTCAACAACTCGGCTGTTGGTTGTAAAATGCCAGGAACAGATGCAGTGAACGATTGTTGTAGTGATTGCCAATATGTTTAAAATAGAACAAGAAAATACACTGTATAAAAAGCCCAAAATAAGAGCTTGTAGGGTGTGGGGTTTTTTTTTTAAAAAAAAAAAAAAAAAAAAAAAAAAAAAAAAAAAAAAAAAAAAAAAAGAGAGAAGAAAAGCTAAAGAGCAACCAAAATAAAAAGGCAGAAGTAGTAATAGAAGTTAGTATCTGTAATATCCTGGGTGTGTGTATTTGTCCTGTAAGAAATAAAAACTCTCTAAACAGAAAAATATGTATAAATAGAAACCCTTCACAAAATTCCAGTACAGAGATACGTCTTCAGTTTTTATTTGAAACTCAAAGATTCTGTTACGTGCATATAAGCTACACATTCCGAACTATAACTTGAGCATCCACTTCACATCCCTTGGCAGACCAAATACGAAATGCTGAAATATGGTCTTAGCAAATATTAACATTAACAAATGCCTTGGCATACACAAAAATGTTTTTGTGCTTGACCCTATAATGTACTGTATCCTAAAAACCCCACAAAACTGCACTTTGCACCAAAGTGAACTGTGCTAGAAAATCATTAAATCTGACCCAAGACTTGACCTGATACCCTGTGGCCTCGAAGGGAGTATATGTTGCTTGGTGAGCTGAAGCCAAAGTGCTCATCCTTTAACTGCTGACCTTCTGAAATGCAGCATGATTATTCTGCAGAAGGTTAATTACTTTCAAAGAAAGAATTAGTTTTGTTTTTATTCTTTTGCTTTGTTATTTTCCCAACAGTGCTAAAATTTAGATCCTTCATGAAGAAGAATGCCATGAGACCAATCTCTCTGAATGCGTGTGGGTGTTCTGGCCCTGAAGAATCAGAGGGCTAGAGCTGGAGGCTGTGTGGGACAGTTTCAGCTGGTAGAACACAGACTGCTGTGTTCTGAGAACCAAGAAAGGGGAAAGAAGACCACCAGCAGAGCAGTCTATGAGGAAATTATGCACTTCCTCACAGTATCTGCTTCCTTGTCTTTGTCTGTCATATTAGGGTAGTGATTTTTAGGGAGCATCTCTGGCAATGAGAGAGTTTCTTTGTGGCCATTTTTTGAGGGATTGCTGACTCGTGCTCTCTTCCTGGAAACAAAAGGAAACTTTTGTTCTATTAAGTTCAGTTGCTAAATATACTGACTTCTTAGTTCATGTCACAGAAAGGAGATATTGGTGACATCAGGAGGTGAGTGATTCAGGACTCCTTTGGTTCCTGTTCACACCATAAAGAAGGTGGTATTTGGCCTAGCATCCTCTTCAAATGTTTTTCTCCTTCCCTGTTTATATCAGACATCAGGTGCTTTCAGTGACCTCCATAAAAGAGCTTGAGAAGAGGAAACCTGGCTCTGCTGCAGCCACCCTGTGGAAAAATCAATCATTCTCCTTGGCAGTGCAGCAAAAAAAACCCCAAAAAAACACAACTCCCTGACAAACAAACACAACCCAAACACCATCCTATGCCATACTTCAAGTTTCACAGGCCTTGTCCAGCTGGGCAGCCCTGTGGCAGAATTTTTAAGTACCAGTTTTGGGAAAGGCCCAAGCAGTGGGGCTGGTACTAAAGGAAACGCTTACTCATTTGGGGCATCTTTCACCTCTGTGTATTCAGGACAGCAGCATTAAAGATCAGAATTAAGATGGACATAATTTGGTTGCTTGCTATATGTGTCTAACACATTTCAAAAATACTGGATTCCAAAGAAGGATCCAATATGCCTAACTATTCAGGATGCAATTATTATGAAACCTATTTAGGCCAAAGCATAGATTATATAAAACTTGGATTGTATAAAACCTTTTTTTTAAAAAATCAAATGAAATAGTTCATAAAAATTCTGCTGGTTAACAAAACCAGTTTCCTGAACTCTAAAACTTGCAATATTTAGTTCTTAGCTAAACCATTTTTATACTTTATAGAGATTCAAAATTATAACCTCTCTTTCTCTTTCTCTTTCTCTTTCTCTTTCTCTTTCTCTTTCTCTTTCTCTTTCTCTTTCTCTTTCTCTTTCTCTT
>VZUI01085150.1:0-20949 GCA_013401135.1 Cettia cetti
TGTCCCCAGCCCCTCTCCAGCTCTCCTGGAGCCCCTTTAGGCCCTGCCAGGGGCTCTGAGCTCTCCCTGGAGCCTTCTCTTCTCCAGGCTGAGCAGCCTGAGCTCTCCCAGCCTGTTAAATTCCTACCAGATATCAGAAACACTGACAGGATTTAGTCACTGTGCCCACCACTGAACTAGAAATTTAATTTAAAACCCAATTTTCTCTCTCCACACAGGCAAGGAGAGCCCAGCCTGGCCTGGGGATGTTGGTACCCAAACCATTCCCATCATCCAGTGAAAATCTGCTCTTGTCCCATCTCAACCCAACCTTTGCAGCCAAAGGATCCAGATTTCACATCTCTCAATGTGTCACAAACGAAAGGAAAAGCATTCAGGACCTCATTGCAGAGCATTTCCTGGCTTCCCACTTGAAATCAGGAATTCATGTGATAAGATGCATTTAAAATATTGCTGCAAAACATCCTGACAACTCCGGTGTCTCTTCAGGAACACCCAGAGCAGAACCATATGGACATTTTGCAGGAAATTGTGCATTTTAAATGACAACATATTTATCAGCTTTTGTTCCCCCTTTACTCGTGCCTATTGAAGAGGGATATGTAGGATCAGTTATGGGGTAACTGAGCCCAGATATCAGGAGGACAAGGAAATATTTGACATCCCTGTGGTAATTTTTAATCAGAAAACCTGCACCAAAAAAAGAAAGGAATACATAATAACGTGATTCCACAGGAGAAAAATGTCTGACTTCAGCCTTACCCACAGCATTACAAATGGATTTTGTCAGCCTGCAGCCTTACAAGGCTCGTTGATAGTAAATTAAATTTGGTCAGTTTATAAAGGTATTGCTTTCATGTTTCTCTCCCAAGATCTCCCGTCCCTCGGAGGTTTGGAATCACCTTGCCTCTCCTCGCTTGTCTTCTATTCTTCATTACACAACAGATGACCTATCAGATATTCTTCTTCTACTCCAACAGCTTTCCCGTTGCCAACCTTCAATGAGAATAAAGCCTGCAACCCTTTTTATCTTCATTCCACCGCTGCTTCTGTCGGGGGGTTTTATTTTATTTTATTTTTTTTCCTTTTCCTAAAGATCGTTTGCCGACGTTGCTTCCTCGGCTTTTACCCAGTGGAACAAGCAGTGTCTTCTGAACTGACAATTCTGACTTTTTGCTGCTTGTGATTTTTCTAAAGCATGACAAGTGCTGGCATGAAGACATGGCAAACCTTTTCAGATAAGGAGCTGGAAAAAAAAGCCCGGCCTTTCAAAGAACAGTGGTAGTTACTGCACAAGGAAACAATTCTCCCATGGATTAATTTAATTCAGCTGCACCTTTTCTGTGGCAGCAACAATTAGAACCTGCACTTTCTAACACGTTGTATTAATTTTTTTTAAGTGTATTCTAGTACAAAACAAAACTTTTTTTCCCGTGACAACGTAATTAATATTTGATATATTTTAGCCTGGGCAAGAAATAGAAACAGAAAGAGGCAGGAAATGGATCCCTGCAACTCTGTTAGAGGGAAAGGCAGGCCTGGGTGAGATTTAAAAAAAAAATAATTCCACTCTCATTTTCTACTTTACACATTCTTCAGAAGATCATCCCAAACTGAGAATTAATAGAATACCCCTGAATGGTGAATGAAAGAAAAGGGTTCTGGAGTATCTGCCCAGGGTTTCAATTTCTCCCAGAGAGGCTGAGGCTGCCCCTGGATCCCTGGAAGTGTCTCAGGTTGGACACTGGGGCTTGGAGCAGCCTGGGACAGTGGAAGGTGCCCCTGCCCATGGAACTGTACGGGATTTAAGGTCCCTTCCACCCAAACCATCCGTGGTTCCATGGCTTTGGCAGCTTGCAGAATCCTGTGGGTGAGACAAGGCAGGCTGACACTGACAAATAAATATAAATATATAGATATATATAATAAAACAAAAATTAATATTAAAAAGAAAAATGAAATAAATGAGCAGTTCTCAGTCCTCAAATCCTTGGGGCTGGTCTGTGCACACAGTGAGCTGGGCTGGAGCTTGGATGTGGCTGAAGGACAACCTGGAGGATCCCTGGTGGGTGCTGATGGAGGAACAGACCCAGCCAGCACAAACCTCACTGGGGTTTGCAGCCTGGGAAGCAGAAGGGGATGATGGAAGGTGATGGCAGAGGGGGATGGTGATGGCAGAGGGGGATGGTGATGGCAGAGGGGGATGGTGATGGCAGAGGGGGATGGTGATGGCAGAGGGGGATGGTGATGGCAGAGGGGGATGGTGATGGCAGAGGGGGATGGTGATGGCAGAGGGGGATGGTGATGGCAGAGGGGGATGGTGATGGCAGAGGGGGATGGTGATGGCAGAGGGGGATGGTGATGGCAGAGGGGGATGGTGATGGCAGAGGTGGAGTTTGATTTCCTCAAGCCTTGATACCCTCAGTGGAAGTCCCAGGCAAAGGGCTGGGTCTCCTCCAGGGCACAAGCATTGCCCAAGGCTTTATGTCTGCTCTTCAGAGCAGCTTCCATGCATGCCCCAGCTGGTGAAAGCCACTAAAACTCCCAGCAGTGAGCACAGCCAGCTCTGTAAATGCAGCAGAGTGAGTCAATAGTTCCTCACACACAGACACAAAACTGCTTTATCCCTGCTCCATAATGGATCAGGAGAGCAGCTATCAGGTTCTATTATCTTAGTGCAATGTGAATGGAGGCTAATAGCCTGCTCCAGTGCTGAATTTAAAGGAGGATTGAATCAATAGATGGGAGAAGATGAATCAAGTGTCCATTTCCTCGAGCTGATAGCAAAAATAATGTGATAATGTATGAGGAGCTCTCCTCTAACATTTCTGAGGTGTAACTGGAGAGTTCTCACTCAGTGCCAGCCAGAGATGAGGCTCTTCTGATTCAGGAAGTCAGAAACAAGACAAGGCAAAAAGAAATAACTCACCAATAACTTCTGCTCAGCACCAAATCTGTAGACTCGTTTGCTTTTCTCTCCTTCTAGACTGGGAGCAGTGCAAAACAGATGCTCTGGAATGATTCATTCTCCTGTCTGCTGTTGAGCAGTGGCTCTGGCAGCACCTCCACCACAAGCAATGTCCTGTAACAGCTCCAAATTGCCTTTAGGAGCTGTTTTGCCAAGCTAAAAGGCAGCAATCAGAAATCCATCACTGCTCTCTGCCTTTCCCAGGGCTGGCCAAGACAGTTTAAAGGTGAGAGAGCAGAAAATATGGCTCAGCCTCACCTCAGCTCTTCCTAAGGAGCATCTTCCTGATGCCATCAGCAGCTTTAATCATCCTCTTTAATGTGAGGGAGAATCAAGCAATGGTTGTGGAAGGGGAGTGCTGTGTTTGCAGCAGCACTGATTAATCACACGAGGATTTTAGCAAGTGAGATCCTCACTGGGGTAATGTTGCAGGGAGGTGAGGTGGTCATTATTGATATATTGATTGGGGGAGAGAGCCTGGGTTCTGCTTCCAGCTCTGCCACCAGCCCTCCATGTCACCTTGAGCTTCTCCCTCTCTCCACCCCATGCCCACACCTGCACAGCTCCTCACCCCTCACCTTTTTGCTGTGCTGGGCCACACACATTAACTTTGGACAGGACACCAAAGCCTTTGTCCTGAAGCCATTTTTGGTGTAGCACAGACATCACATCTCTGCTCTGAAAGAGAGTTTGCAGTAAAAAAACAAACAAGCAAATAAAGAAACAAAATTCTGTAGGAGAATGGCTCAGAAGGTGCTGACTACTCCAAATTCCCTCCCCCTGCACTGATATTTTTGGTATCTATGAGAGCCAGGCAATAACTGAGGTTGGAAGGGGTGGCTGAGGTTGAATAAGCCACCCAGAGCAACAGCTAGAAGCTTCTATTCCCACACTATAACAGTGCACAATTTGCCTGTGGGTTAATCTGAAATAGGGCCCAGAATGGCTCAGGACAATCCTGAGATTCAGCACTGAGAAAAGCTCCTTCCTCCTCAAGGAATCCAGTTCTGTCCATCCTCATCTGAATTTCAACCCAATTCCAGCAGCCTTTACTCATCCTTCACTAAACCCCAGGATTCATGAGCTGTTCTGGAAATTTCTGCATCTGTTTCTCTTCCCCTTCAGTTTTATTTTCCTCTTTCATCCTCTTCACCTTCTTCTCCAGAATATTCCATAAAAGACCTCCTGCTTCTCCTGACAGTGAGGGTGGAGCAGCTTATTCACACAGATATTTAATGTCTGTTTTTACACAAATGACTCTCAGATCCACCTCCCTGCTCCCAGTTTGTCTCCTTTCATTCAGCCTTGCCTTTCTCTGTCTCTGTTGACACCTCTTCCTGCAAACTCTAATTTAAAGTGACCAAAATTGGAGACTTGCTCTTTCCTCTTAAGCATCCTTCCTTCCCAAATTCGCTGTCAGCCCTGTCAATATTCTCATTTTCCTGTCATCCAGGGCTATAAATGAGGTGGTCACAGTGATGACAACCCATCTTCAATATTTTGGCCAATTAACAGTGACTTGGCTGTCAGAGATGTGAGGATAATGAGTATCTGTGCTATTGTTTGTTAATGCAGCCATGAAGCTTTGATTTTTTTATCAGTAAAAAAATGTTATGTCAATAGAAACTTCTGCCTGGGTGTGCTGATTCCGAAATCTGGAAATAAATCCTGTTACCCTCCTCCCACACACAACTCCCATGTTCCTGGTTATTAATTCAGGGTAAAGAGCAGAAAATCTTGTGAAAATTCCAGTTTAAGTATATTTAGGTTAAACTACAGATCTCCAAGATTTTCTGTAAATATTCTGGGGGGAAAAAAAAGAAAAGTATTGGGGAAAATATTACAAATATTAGCAAGATGTGCTTTTTTAAAGTCCCTAATTAGAAGAGGATGCCAAAGGATGGTTTATAAGGTGAAATATGAAAGTTTATGCATTAAGTTTGGGCTGCATTCCCAGTTCCCAGGTGCATCCCTCTCCTACTCTCCCAGCCCCAGGAAGCTGTGACAGAGGAGATAAACCCCACAGCGTGTTATGGGCAAGAATAAAACTGTAAATTTACACACCCCCAGTAACAGGGACCTAATCCAGGTGCTTCCACCGTATCAGACTGCTGGGAATTCTGTTCCCCATGGCCTGCCTGGTTTGCTGGGAGCAGCATCAGGAGCTCACTGGCCAGCTCAGCCTCACATCCATCGCTGGAGCATCTGCTCCTGCTCCTCAGGAGCCCAGCAGGAGCCTTGTTCTTCCCTGCTCCCTGCCCAGGTGCTGCTGTCAGGCACAGGCAGGGAAAAGGAAAGCTCATAAATCAGCCAGGAGCAGGAGAAGGAATATCAGACAGTGTGAGACCAGAACGTGGCTCTTCCCACCGTTGGAAAGGACATTCCAGGAGACTCCTGGTTATTAGTGCAGGGCAAAAAGAGCAGAAATTCCTGGGAAAGCTCCCATTTCAATAGATTTGCTTGTAAATCACAGCTGCTGTCGGATCTCCAAGGTTTTCTGCTTCTCTCCCTGCTTGCTACAACAGATTTTTAAAGCTGATAATTCCTGACTTGGGCTGCCAGGCTCTGTCACAGGGAGGGGCTGCTTTGCTGCACCTCTCACACCCCTCGGGGCTGTGGATGCTTTCAGGATCCCCCAAAGGCCTCTCCACTCTGGCAGGAAATAAGTGAGCATCTCTTTTTGTTTTTGCTGGTTTTTACACCTTTCTTTTTAATGTCAATCCTGGAATGAAGGAAGGCATTGTCTGGAAAAAAGCATCCACTGCTGTCTGCCAGGTCCTGAGGAGCATCAGCTAAGGTTGGAGTTTGGTTTAAAGAGTGTTCAAAGCTCATGATAACTATGAAATCACTACTGGTAGCTTTGTAGAGATGATTTCAGTCCTGCAAAAATATTTAACATAGATGAGCCAATTAGAAGTCTGAGCTGGCTGATTTCATTGAATACAAATGCTTCAAAAAGTCTGAGTGGAAAAGAAAGGGGCTCTTGCCAGGAATCCCAGCTGGAAATCAGGAACAGAGCTGAGCCATCCTTTGCAGTCAGACTAGTTTGGGATTCCAGCCATGCTGGTAGCACCAAGGAAAGGAAGGTTTGTCACATTCTTTCCAAAAACAGAGAGCACACCCTGGCACTGTCACGGGGTGTTCCTTTGGTGGCAGGGACTTGAGGCTGTCCCTGTGATCTCCTGGAGTCCCCATTGCAGAGTTTCAGGTGTTCACTGCTCAAACTTGTCCTTGAGTGCCACACCCAGAGGTGCTTTGAACATTTCCAGGGATGGTGAATCCTTCATTTATGTGAGAATGCTCAGGCAGTGGCTGCTTCTTTAAGAACAACAACAACTATTATCATCATCATCATCATCATAATTCTTATTAAGTATAAGTGATATTGATATAATAATAGTAATAATGATAATAACAACGATAATAGAAATTGCAAGGAGAGGGAGGAAGAGTAACAAACTCCAAGAGAAACAAGTGATGCCCAACATGATTGCTCAGCACTCAGTGAGCAGCCCCCAGCCCATCTCCCAGCCAGTGCCCCCAGTTTACACCCTGGGCGTGCTGCTCTGTAGTGTGGGACATCCCTTTCAGCCAGTGTGTGTCAGTGCAAGGCCTGCCAGTCATCTTTCCATGAGTCAAAGCTGTGGCATCACTCATGAATCCTGTGGGATCAGCAGAGGAAACAGCCTGGGAAGCACTGACAGGTCCCTCACCACCACCCACCCCACAGCCCCAGAAAAGAAACCCTTGGACTTCGGGGTTGCTGCTGGTGGCTGCTGTGCCCTGGAGTGGCTGTGAGGCCCCAGAGCTATAAATACACTCTTGCAGTTTATTCCATATCAGAGCACTTTGATTTACTCAGGAAATAAAGCATCTCCTCCTGCTCCATTCAAATGTTATATACAGATTTAATCACAAGCCCCGTGATACCTCACATTACTCACAAAGCTCAGCTTTTGTACTTCTCAAAAAACCTTTGCCTGTTTTTTTTTTTTTCTTTAAGTACCCATAAGATTAAACTAAAAAAAAAAGAAAACTAAAAACAAACCCCAAACTTAAAGGGAAAAAAAGGCAGCAGCCAAATACAGGGCTGCAAATGACATTCTTCTAAGAATCTTATTTTTTAGACATGGTCTGGGGGACTCACCTCAATTTCTGAGTGCTTGGGACTGCTTGTGCATGATGAGAGACGCTCTGTCACTGGCATAGAGAACATTCTAATAAAGGATTGAATACCACGAGTGACTCAACAATGCAGTAACAAAAAGTGCCGTGCCTGCTGGGGGAGAAAATGGGCAAAGCAAGCAGGAAAGGAACAGAAGCAAGACCTGGATTCAATTTAGAAAAAGAATGGGGTCCCCTGGAAACAATAAAAGCTTAGGGAAAAGAGTAGAGAAAGGAGAGGAAGAAAGGAGAAGGTGGAAACAAAGATTTGAAAGGGTCACACCTTTCGAAAGATACTGATCTGAGGCACCAAAGCTTTGTCAGGGTTGAACTTCTGAACTTTGTGAGGTTCCAAATGAATCATTCCCTTGGCTGGGCTCACTCCCTCTCCTCCCCAAAAGGAGCTGATCCTCCCCAGGTCAGAGCTGTGATTCAGCTCCAGGAGTTCTCTGGGAGAGCCCTGTGGAGCTGGTGGGAGGCAGCAGAAGGAAGAGCAGGTGCAGCAGCTGAGCTCCAACCTGCTCAGCCCTGGCTGCCCCGGCAGCTGCAGGGAGGCTGAGCTGCTCCTCCTGCAGACACGCACGGGTTGAGCACTCACACCTCCTGAGAGCACAGGGGACCCTGGAGGCACAAGGCACAGGCCCAGGAAAGTTCTCCTGTGCCTTTGTGAAGGTGCTGGCAGAGTGGAGAGATTGAGGAGGATGCTGAGGAATGCCTCAGCTGTTTTCTGATGTATTTTCTAGAATCACAGAATCCCAAACTGGTTGGGGCTGGAAGAGATCTTAAAACTCATCTTATTCCACACCTTCCACTGTCCCAGGCTGCTCCAAGCCCTGTTCAATCTGGCCTTGGGCACTTCCAGGGATCCAGGGGCAGCCACAGCTGCTCTGGGCACCCTGTGCCAGGGCCTGCCCACCCTGCCAGGGAACAATTCCTGCCCAAGATCCCATCCAGCCCTGCCCCCTGGCACTGGGAAGCCATTCCCTCTTTTTATGGCACTCCAGGCTCTTGCGAATCATCGATTGAGGCATCCTCAGCTATCCTGTGCTGACCTGGAGATGAGCTTTGATGCAAGGCCACAATCATCCTATGAATGATGAGCATTAAACTATTGCAGCACCCCTCTGCAAAGGCACTGCAGGAACAAATACTCTTCTGGCAACAAATATGCCCAAAAACCCCCAAAGAAAAGACACCAAACTTAGGCTGGGATGGTTTAAATCTCCTCCCTGGCTTCCCTGGAACCATGGATAGATCCCACCACAAACCCCCTTGGAGCAGAACAGAGGGAGAAGCCTCAGTGGAAGCCTCTGGGCTGGCAAAGGCGCCTGGTTAGAAGATGGCCACGCCACAGAGCCAGGTTCAAGGTATGAAATAGAGGCAAGGATTTCAAACTTTGCTCATAGATATTCTTCAAGTGGTGTTTCATACCGCTCCTTTTGTTTGTTTTGACAATGGATCTTATCTTTTGGTAAGGGCTGTGTTCAGGACTATTATTACCCTCTATAAAAGCCTCACAGTCTTTCTTTCCACTTGTTCAGCACACCAGAGTGGCACAGCAAATTTAATCGAAGAACGCAGCTCCAGGGAGAGCCTTTGGAGACTCTCCCCTTTTTCATAATGCCGTTATCTCCCTTTCCTTGTGTTGGGGATGCATAAAAATCACAAAAAAGTCATTCTGAGTACATTCTTCCTGATAATTATTGTCAGACTCCGAGATAAGTACCCTACGTGATGTAATGTGTGTTAGACCCAGCTCTCTGAATGCAAATCCTGCAACACTTCTAGGCCCAAACAATGGGCGCCCTAAACACCAGGGCCTGGTATTTTGCCACAGACAAGAGAGAGCTTTGATTTTTTGTGTTTCGATAAGGCGCAATCTGGGTGCCTTTATCTCAGCTGTTATATTTAAAGATGACATTCTAGCCTTGCAGCCTCGCCTTTTGTCTTGACCCTGATTATCTCCAACTGTTGTTGTTTAGTCAAACTCGCCGCTTTAATGAAAGGCCTGCTCCCAATTTAAGGAAAATTATTTAAATGCAGAGTATCCTATACACGGCGGTTTCCAAAAGAACTAGGCGGTTAATCAAAAGTTAATTGTATAATTCTCATGCAGATTAGGGCCTCTTGCAAATGAATCCCAGGTTGTGATTATTAAAAAAAGGGAAAGTGCTGGAGTAATGCACAAGGGTCTTCAGCCTGGTAAACAATCAGCTAAGGTTTAATTTGTGGTAAACAAAGTGCTGATACACCAGGGGTCTCCAAAGGAGACAAAAAGGTGAAAATAAATTAAAAAACAACATACAGATATGATCTTTTTGTTTTTAGGCATCTTTCAAAAACACAGGCTAAATGAACAAAAAAGTAATCCATTAATATTTACTGGCAGCATCCTGGCAAGATGCAAATGAGAGCAGTCCCATAATTACGCTGCAGCCCTTGGACAGGGCTCCTGCTCTTGCAATGTCACTGCCACCACCTCCAATCACCACCTCTGTGCTGCTCCCATGGAAAATAAACGGCTCTAATGAACACTTTGATTAATCACAAACTGCTGCTCCCCGTGCCAGTGAACAACCTTGGCAGAAAAGGGCACCAGTGGTAGGGTCAAAGCTGATCTGAGTGCTTTGGAGTTATCTGAGGGAAGGAATAAACCAGGAGTGATGTTTCTGTGTCAAAAAAAGTCATGGTTCGGCTGAAAAAGAATAAAATAAAGAGGAGGTGGAGTTCCTATGGAGCTCAGGCTGGATGACCAGCTCCAGGTTTTTAATCAACAGCCTCAAAAACTGAGTTTTCTTACCTGGATAACAACCCAAGAGGAAAAATACTTTTGTTATCAAACTTTCAAAGGAAGTTACTGAGCCAAATTGTGGCCAGGATGGAAGATTAGCAGGGTTAAAGGCAACTCTCTGGTGACCCTTCAAAGTGTGACCCAAAGTGAGAGCCTTGGACTGTCATGGGATGTGAGTGGGACAACTCGGAGCTGGTGAAGAGGTGTGGTTCCAGCCAATATTTAAAGCCTTTTTTATAGAAATGGTGAAAATTACCCTGACTGGGTTGTTTCTTTAGCTGTAGCTGATGATGATGAGCAGCAGAACTGACATGAGCACAGCCAGTGGAAGCTCACAGGGACTGCAGAGCTCCCTGCTCCACGTGGGGTGCAGGGTTGGAAATTCCTGTCTGCCTGCCCAGGAAAAACCTATTATCAGCTTATTTATTCCCTGATGACAACGCCCTTGGTCCTGGATGAAACAAACAAAAAAAATCTTGAGAGCAAGACATGAGCTCTATCCTGGGATGTGCTTGGTCCTCACCTTCCTGCTTTTCTCCTTCTAAAAAGAAGCTGGGTCATAATTTTCTTCTGCCATGAAAAGATTTGTCTTTTAAATTTAAATTAAGAATAGGATCTTCAGCCAAATATGGGGGATTCAAGGAAAATTTCATGACTGACCACACTTGGGCAGGCAGAGCAGAGTTAGATGGGATTTTGGGAAGGAATTGTTCCCTGTGAGGGTGAGGAGGAGCTGGGATGGAATTCCCAGAGCAGCTGTGGCTGCCCCTGGATCCCTGGCAGTGCCCAAGGCCAGGTTGGACAATGCTTGGAGCACCTGGGACAGTGGGAGGTGTCCCTGCCATGGAGGGTTGGCAATGGGAGGGATTTGAGGTCCTTTCCCACCCAAACCATCCCAGGATTCTAGAGTTCCATAATTATACACATAAATGTGCTTATTAAACCAAAATAATAATCTAGGCTGCTGTACACAAAGGAGATTTTCAGGGAGAACCAAGTGGCCACTGTCAGATCCACCATGAGGACGTTGGCAAAACTGGCCCAAGCTGTCCTGGAATCTGGCTCCGTGTCTGAAGGCATGAAATGAAATGTGGGATGGAAATAGGGACCAGCTGCAAGTCTCTGTCATTCTACACAGTCAGAAACTCCAGTTTCATGGAGAAATGAACAGAAAATACCCCTAAATACTCTGAAATTGAGTAAATTGTAATAATCTGCCACTTTCTAGGATTTAGCAGTAACTGTTGGGATATTTTAAAGGGATTATTTGTATAAAATATGAACACCAAAGCATCCAAGCCTCAACAGTGTGAGCCATCACCTGGAGGTAAAGGGAATGCTATTTGACATTAATTAGGAATTAAGGGTAATTAAGGACATTCATGTTTATTTGCCATTAATTGAAAAAAAATTACTAAGAATGAGCAAATTTATCTCTAAAGAGTGGTGGGTTTTTTCATTTTTACTTTGTTATCATTCTTACTTAGAACATTTTGTTTTAAAGGGGAAAAAAAAGGAAAGAAATTGTTGCCTTAGAAATAAAAACCTAGGAGCTATTAATTATGATGAAGAATTATTATTATTATTGTTATTATTGTTGTTGTTGTTGCTGTTATTATTATTATTTACAGGGGTTTGCTCTGTGTTCCCAAAAGCAAAAACAAGAGAATTTCCAAAAAATAGCTGAAGACCTGGAGTGCTGAGAGCAGCTCCTGTGGCAGCAGCAGCAGCAGCCTCAGGGTCATGCCAGGGGGGAGTTTTAAAGGATCAGGGAGCATCACCCCATTTCCCCACTATTAATTGCTTCAGGGTTTGGAATTATTGTTCCTTTTAACACAGGAACCCCAGAACAGCAGAGACCTTTCAGCTGCAGGTGAGGGCAACGTTGACTTTTCCCATGTTTCAATCAGCCCACGGCAGATCCCAAATAAATCTTACATCAGAGACAGAGTTTGGGAATTAAATTGTTCAGTAATATGCATTTTTGATCAAAACACAGGGGAGACTTTAAAAATTTACTGTGCATAAATAAAATATTTGATCGCTCCGATTCCTATTTTCCAAACCCTCGCAGACACTTCATACTAATATTGACATTAAACTTCAATATTGATGCAGGGACGAGAAAACAGAACTGCTGAACAGGATGCAGGAGGAAGTTTGGACAAAAATTAGGTTCTTGGGGTTATTTCTGCTGTTGGGAGGTGCAGATAGGCCCAGGAGGGTGTTCCACACCTGAGCAGGACTCTGGGCAGGGGTTACAAGAGCCAGGTGAGCTTCCTCTGTCATGGAATCATGGAATGTTTGGGTTGAAGGGACCTTAAAGATCATCCCAGCCATGGCAGGGACCCCTCCCACTGTCCCAGGCTGCTCCAGCCCCAGTGTCCAACCTGGCCTTGGGCACTGCCAGGGATCCAGGGGCAGCCACAGCTGTTCTGGGCACCCTGTGCCAGGGCCTGCCACCCTCACAGGGAACAATTCCTGCCTAAATCCCATCTGAATCTCCCCACTGTCAGCTTAGAGCCATCCCTGTGTCCTGTCCCTCCATCCCTTGTCCCCAGTCCCTCTGCAGCTCTCCTGGAGGCCCTGGCAGGGGCTCTGGGCTCTCCCAGCAGAGCTGTCCCAGCCCTGGAGCAGCTCCGTGGCCTCCTCAGGTTCATTCCAGCAGCTCCACACCCTGTTTGTGTCCCTGTGTCCCAGCCTGTCCCTCTGGGCACCTTCAGCAGCTTTATGGCCCAGAACAGCTGGGAGGCCCAAAGCCACAGAAAGCCTCCTCTGGAGACCAACCTCAGGCCTCAGGAAATATCTGCAAAAGCTCCCCAGCACCAGGGAGGCTCAACCTTGCAGAGTTTTTGTGCTGCTCTGCTGCTTCCCAGCTCGAGGTGGGACTGGAGAATTCTCCAAGGGCTCCCTTGTCCTCAGAGCCAGCGCTGGGAGCAGGGAGCATTGTCACCCTGTGGGGACCCATCCTCACCATGCCCTCGTTCATCAGCTGAGTTGAGGAATCTCCTGGAAGCCACAAAGCTCTACAAAACATCAGGTGCCTACCCAACACAACAAATAAAACAGCATGGCATGGCAAGGGCGTGAGGGATTTTGAAGTTTCTTTGAAAAAAAAAATGCAACTGAAGAGCACGGTTATTTCAAGTCAAAGTCTATTTTTGCTGTGGAGGAAAAAGCAAATCACCAGAGCTCATGTCAAAAATAGCATCTAATCTACGTTAAAAAGAGTAAAAATTGCAAATAATTAGAGCTGGGTTGCCCAGGAATCGTTAGAGAAATCAATATCCAGCACCAGTGAAGTGTCTACAAAATACCAGATGGCCACTAGTAAAATCCAGAACGTGAGAACTCAAATACTGCCTGTAAAGGGGAAAAAAAAAAGATGAGTGTGAATTTTCCTTGGGGGAAGACAAAACTGATCAAAATTAAATTGAGCAATTTCGTGATGAGCTTGTTTTGCTAATCAATATCTGAGCAGAAGGGCCGGGCTGTGGGGTGGGCGTGTGCCCTGGCTGGCAGGGAACCCAGTGGGAATGGCCAAGGCTCTGCTCCTGAAAATCCCATGCCAAGGGCTCCTCCTGCCTTCACAGGACTGCAGAGACCCAGTGCTGAGCTAAAGAGAGGGAATTTAAGGCATGAATTCCTCAAAATTTGAGAGGAAGAGGAAAAACGAAAAAGGAAAAAGGAAAAGAGGAATCAGTCACAGAATCACAAAATCCCTGAGGCTGGAAAACCCTCCAGACCATGGAGTCCAAGCTGTGCCTGATTCCCACCTTGTCCCCAGCCCTAAGTGCCACCTCCAGGAATTCCTGGGACACCTCCAGGGGTGGTGACTCCCAACCTCCCTGAGCAGCCCCACGACCCCACTTTGAGCAGCTTTGGGGTTCAGTCCAGTGATACAAAACTATCTACAAATAAACACATTTTAAAAATATTAACTCAGGGTCTTCCTCAGATTTTAAATTTCTAAACCCTCTGGTTTTAGTTATTTCAAGTGAAGCTCAGGAACTCTGTTCCCCAATTAACCTTGGAGAATAAATTAAATTGGAGAACTCTTCTTCCTTCTACTGACATTTCATTGTTCATATGATGCTGGTTGGTATCCTACAACATCTCCCAGAAGAGTTGTCTTTTACCAGGCATGCAAAGTGGGGATTTGGCTTTTTTTCCAGCCTTTCTGATGGTTATGGAAGTGTGTCCATGTGGCCTCTGCTTCCATCTAATTAAATCTCCATTAAATAAGTGATTGCACCCACTATAAATGACAGAGTGCATCCCCCTGGATATTTAGTAATCCACAGCAGCTGCTGTGACTGTCACAGGCTTTTTAAAATGGACTTTTAAGGAAAGTCAAGGAATTTGGTGTGGCTCAGTCACTACAGACTTGTTTCATTGGAGCTTGTGGAATTAGGAGATGGAAACAAAGGTGAGACTGGGAGCCCTGAGTTTGGACAGGGCAGTGAGGAGCTCCTCGGAGCTGGGGCTGTGGGAGGTGACCAAAAGGAAGCTCAGAGGCCATGGCAAAATTAGAAATCACAGCTCTGGCCTTAACCTGTGTATTTTAGGGGATTTTTAAAATTTAAATTTTATTGAAATGTACTGAAATTTAAATTGTATGGGAATTTTAAAACAGAAGCAGATTTTTTGCTCTGGGAAGATGAGACCACCTACAAACAGCATCAGTTTGGCAGGACTTTTTGGTTGTGGTTTTTTTGTACCTGGATATCACTCTGAGGGGTCTGAACCAGCCAAATTAATTGTAATTTCAACTAAGGAATAACTCCCTTACCTGGAAATTCAGAGCTGGACAGAGGAAGAAATGCCAACCACACTCCCAATATGAATTGGGCTGATCTATGAAGAAGTGAGATAATTTTCATGGTTTTATATTTCTGTCAGGTTTTAAGGCACTGAGGTCACTGATTGCACATTCCCCTACTCTTGGCTTAAGTGCAGAAAAGATGCAGAGGCATTAATTAAGTAATTTATCCTCCTGCACGAGTCAGCCAGAGAAACAATCCATGGCTGCACTTGTGAATGTCAGGACTGCAGAAAACCAGGTTAGACAGCAAATATAAACTGAAATTACAAAGCATGCAGGGATAAATGTCTTGAAGAAGAGCCTGGTTTGAGCTGTATTTTATCTCTCCCATCTGTTGGACACCAGATCAGAATTTCTGCTGTTGCAACAAAACTTGAAATACTTTAAAGCTGATAGTAAATGAATGTGGCTGTGCAGCTTCAATACAGCACAACAACCTACAGAGGGGTCATGTTTCATCTTTAATTAATTTAAAATCAAGCAGCTGCATGACATCACTCTGACATTCCCTAAGATAGCAGCAACCAGCTGATGTCACACACATTCTAAGGAAATATGTCAAAATATATTAGCTCATATTTTTATCTGGACAGCTATCAAATGAAGTCAACAGAAAACAAGCTCTGCTGAAAGCAAACATTTCCATTTTCACTGTCTCAAAAGGGACAGAACAAATTATTTATAACATTGCAGTTTTTACACACCAGCAAGGCCTTTCTCTTCAGACTTCAGAAAAAAGAAAACAAGGAGAGCATGAAAAGCCAGCTCATTTTCCGGCCTGCATTAACTCCAGTTCCATGGGTGTACAAACCAGCACTCCCAGAAGATTGTGATTCATAATTCAGCCTGGAATTGGGTTCAGTACCACTTGTTTAAGTGTGTAAATTGTGAGAGCTTGGGAAAAAACCACCAGATTCCATTTTTTTGGTGGTTGCTTTCCCAGAGCCAGACACTGTTTGCATCCCTCTTTTCCCAGTCCCACTGGGAATCACACACAGAGATGCTGCCACTGCTCAGAACTGCATTTCACCAAGAGGCAGAAGGCAGTGCCTTTGCCAGGCTGGAGAGACTCATGGAGAAGTGTTTGAGCCTCTGTCACACAGCTCAGCGAGGCTGGAAATCACAAATTTCATGTTTTTCATGTTATTGACACATTTGTCTGTGTGGGGCACCCCTGCAGCCCTCCTTGGCCCCTCTGTGATCCCAGAAATTCTCCTTGGGCTTGGCCTTGATCAGCAGCACCTGCATCAACTCTGACTTACAGAAACATCCTTTGCTCCCAGGAATTTGGGCTGTTGGGAATTCCCCTTGGAAACTTCCTTTTCTTGCCTGGATAACCCAAATGGAACATTATTTTTATCCTCAAACCCTCCAAGAGAGCCAGTGACATGACCTGTGGCCAGGATGGAAGATTATGAGTGAAATCAACTCTCTTGTGACCATGGAAAAGCTCCTACCACAAAAATGCCTTCCTGGATTTTGGGGGGAAACTGTTAAAAAAGGTTGAAGTGTTTGTTGGTGCTGCCCCAATAAATCTTTTGGGATTTGATGCACTTTGTGGGCAAAACTTGGGGTGGAACTCTGGACTTCCACTGGGCTGCTGGGGCTGCAAATAAAATCTGAAAGGATGGATGAAGTTATCAAACTTTTAGAGACAACAATCCAGGCTAAAATTCCTGTTTTAGGAACAGATTTCCTGATCTATCACTGCCCCTAGAGTGAAAGGGTCCTGGTATAGATGAGATAATATTTAATTTTATATATATAAAAATATAAAATATAGAATACATAATGTTTTCTCTTAATAAAATATTATCTATTATCTATTATCTATTATCTATTATCTATTATCTATTATATATTATATATTATATATTATATATTATATAGAAATATAAAGAAACACATGATGTTTTATAATATATAAATAATATGTAGTATTTCATAATAATAATTAATAATATAATGTCTAGATGGAATAATATTTAATAATATAGCCTAACTGCAGCAGATTACCATAAAAAAAAAAAAAAAAAAAAAAGGGAAGCAGCAGCAGCAGGATGGGAAGCATTACATGAAACAGGAGTTGAAATTCCACCTGGA
The DNA here is from genome assembly GCA_013401135.1 of Cettia cetti. NCBI lineage: Eukaryota > Metazoa > Chordata > Aves > Passeriformes > Sylviidae > Cettia > Cettia cetti. Next base: position 16,852 of record VZUI01085150.1, read on the forward strand.
AAGTGTCAAGGATGAAGAAAAGAAGTGAAATCTTTGGGTACTTGGTGCAGATAGCATGGGAGGGTCTCGAGACACTTGATAAAAAATAGAACAAGTAAAGATGCCCCAATCAAAGAAAGAATTACAACAATTAGTGGGATTTTCAGTGTATTGGAGGAAACTCTGCCCAGATTTTCTATCATTTCTCACCTGCTTTGCACACTTCACAAAAGGGGAAACACTGGGAATGGACTCACACAGGAGGAGGCAGAAACCCCTGATAATGGGAATTACAGCTTCAGAGGGGAAAACAGCAAAAACATTTTCAATTCCAGGCTCCATTCCCAAGCTGCAATTCAAAAGTCAGGGTGACCAGTGCATTCTCTCTGAGATGTACACTTACACATGATTTTGGTGATTTCTCCATAATCCACCACCACCAAATCTGCTCAGATGTGATAGCTAGGAACAGAAAAGTTTCTAAATTCTTATAGTTGTATCTAATTATAAAGGTAAGACCTTTGATCAACACCTTATCCTTCATTGTGGGTAATGCAAAGACTTTTTAAAATTTTAAGTCTAATTCTCATTTTTCTTCTTATCGAACGTGCTCTTTGAAACACAAACCAAACCAGTTTTTAAAATTTGACACTTGGTACAGACACTCATAGACAACAACTCTGTTTAAAAGTTTACAGAAATGGAGCTTGCAGAAAAAGTAAATTGATCAAAAATTCAGTTCTGGTCACAGAAAGTGTCACAGTTCACTTCTGGTTTTGAGCAAGCACCAAATGCACCTCTCTGGGGAAAGGCTCTTTGTGTCACCATGGATTTTTGGCAGCCTTTAATCTGTGGATATTTACCTTAAACTTGTCACTATCAAACTTTATAACTCCCCAGGCACAGCAGCCACTTTTCAATGCTCTGACTTGATCATCTATCTTATTTTTGTTTTTTTGAATAGCGAAGAATGCACAGTTTGCAACAGTGACAATATTCAGTTGTGGTGGTGCTGGAGGGTTCATCTTTGGTGCCACCAAAGCCACTCCATCATTCCCCTCCTCAGCTGGGCAAGGGAGAGAAAAAAACCCCAAAATCTCCAGGGTCAAGATAAGGATAGAGGAGATCACTCACCCCTCACCCTCACGGGCAAAACAGCTCCGACTTGGGGAAATTAATTTAATTTATCACCAATCAAATCAGAGCAGGATAATGAGAAATACAAACCAAATCTTGGAACACCTTCCCCCTCCACCCCTCTCTTCTCCCTGGCTCTGCTTCTCTCCCCGTTTCTCTCCCTGCCCATCCCAGAGGCACAGGGGGATGGGGAGTGGGGCTGTGGCCCCTTCAGCACCCTCACACCCTGCCCTGCTCCAGCCTGGGTCCCCTTCCATGGCTGCAGGGGACTCCCAGCTCCTGCCCCTCCTTCCTCCCTGCAGAGCTGCTCCTCTTCCCCACCCTCACTCCCCTGGCCAGCCGAGCTTGTGCAGGGGAATTTTTATCCCTTTCCTCACCCTGTGATCCCAGAGCTGCTGCCACCATCTCAGCTGGGCCCAGCTTGGCCAGCAGTGGCTCCATCCTGGAGCTCTTTATCAAGGTGCTGCTGGGTTGGAAAGGTGGGAAACCCTTGATCAGAGGTGCATTTTATCAGGAAAATCATTCCTGTCCTCGTTTGTCCCTGGAGCTGGAGGAACTCCTTGTCCTGTACGTGATTAGGGGCCTAGAGCTGGAATTGGCTCTGTGGGAAATGAGGAAAACTTCCAGCAGCTTCTCCCAGAATCTACCCCAACTACCAAAACCTTGTCAAGCAACCCCAAAACAGTTGTAGGGAATAAATTCTTCTGAAATGAATGAGCCACTGGATTAATTTCTTCCCCACTTGAGGAAAGCTAAGGAAGGGAGCCCACCCACATGGATATCCCATGGTTTGGCTGTCTCTTCCTTCTCTCTCCTGAAGGATCCTTGGAAAAGCTTCAAGCTGAGCATCCAGAAATGGGTTCAGGGTGTAACATCTGCCCACAGTGCTGCCCTGGGAGCGTGGAAAGGAGAGGAAGGATGCTGAGTTGTTTGTATGAGAAATTTGTCTCTTTTGGAGTCAGCGCTGCTTGTCCTGAGCTGGATCACCAAAATGAGGTGGCCCCAAGGCCTTGGGAGCCTCCAGCAGCCCTGGAGTTTGTAAGATCTGAAAGAAGACACAAAACAATGCCCAAGACAAGGTCAAAGCACTTGGCAGCAAGCCTGGAGCTGATTCTCCCTGGAGGAGATCCGCTGACATTTGCAGCAGGAAGAGAGGAGCCAAAGCTGCAGCGTGGGCAGCACTTCCAGCACTCCAGAGGATGGAGAAGCCTCTCCAAGGAGCACACACCCAGTGGGAGTGTCCTGGGGATCCAGCACTGGGGTTTGCTGGGGAATTGGACACTTCAAAGCCACATCCTGGCAGCAAAGTGGCAAATTTATTCCCTCCTTTTCTGCTCGTGGCCGTGGTGTCTCAGGGAAAGCACCCAAGGATCTGCAGGGAGATCGGGGAATCCTGTGGGAATTCTTCTGGGAATATTCCCTGAACAACCCCACTTACCAAACCTACACAGAACTTCTGCTTTTCCATACCCACAGCTGGCAGGAAACATTTATTATTTTCTTCCAAGGACATTTTACCTGAAAGAAATGACAGGGAAAGGGGCACAAAGTCCATGTTGTTTGTAGGCTGATCCCAGGGAGAGCAGGACTTGGGGAGAACACAAAGCAGCTGCAACTTGGCTGTTTTTAATTTATTTGGGTTTCCTTCATATGACAATGCCTGCAACAACCAAGGGCTTTTTGGCCAAAAGGGAAAAGGGAGAGTCTCTAAGAAAAATCAGATCCTACAATTTTGTAAGAAGATCAAAATCCTACAACAAATACTTCATTCACATTTAACTGCTTCAGATTTTCTGATGACAAATCCATCCATTGAAATAAAAAAAAAAATTGTATCCATATAATTCATAGCAAATTCTTCAAATCCTCCATCCCATTACACTACTTTAAAAAATGTTTATACCTGTGCATGGAACAGATTTTTTCCCTGATGAGAGTAAATCTTCCATAATTAATTGTAGGAGGAAGTCTGTTTCCAGTGCCATCCATATAAATCCCAGATTCAAGCACAGGCATTTTAAATAAAAGCTCCTTAAAATCACATGTGAAACAAGGCCACCTCAATATTTCCAAAGCAAAACCATTTTCTTAAAGCATTAATTATTAATTATGGAAATTATTCTTAAAGGTGTGATTCGATTTCTTCCCAGACTGAGCACCTGAGTGCTGGGTGTCTCCTGACACCAAATCCATGTGAAGCCAAGTAGGAAATGCCAGGAAAAAACAGGAATAAAGTTTAAAAAAAAGGTCATGGGGAAATATTTGTGTGTGGCTTTTCTGCTGCTCCTCCAGCAAACCCAAAACCTTGTTTGAGTTATGGTTTTCATTTTTAACCTTTAATTTTATTACTTCTCTTACACTTTGTGGGGTCTTTGTGCTTAACGAGTTGGTTTTACTCCTAATTTATAGCAGGAAAGTTTTCCTGGGTGTCTCTTCTATTTTTTCTAAAGCAATTAAACTGCTAATGAGCATTTACTAAACCAGGAGCAGGTGAACCAGAGCTGCTGATGCCAGGAAATAACCTGGAGCAGGAGCAGGAAGAGCCCTGAAAAGCAAAGGCTACTACAGATTTTCATCAAAAAGTAGCACTAAAATCTAATGCTAAATTTTCTTTTCAAGATTTTCCACTAGGACAAAAACAAGACCTTACTTTTTTTCACTTTTCATTTACATTTTTAGGTTTTTTCCCAGGTCAATATTCACTCACCTACCTTAAAGTGACTTTTTTTCTATTCTGAAAAGGTATTGGTGCGAACTATTCAAAACAAGCCATGCCTCTGTAGAAAATTAAATTAAAACAAAATAAGACAGAATAAAGTAGAATAAAATAGAATATAAAATAAATAGAATAAAATAGAATAAAATAGAGTAAAAACACAATAAAAAAGAGTAAACATACACTAAAAAAGAGAAAATAAAATAAAATAAAATAAAATAAAATAAAATAAAATAAAATAAAATAAAATAAAATAAAATAAAATA